>RJWT010049643.1:0-10968 GCA_004365215.1 Cuniculus paca | reverse complement strand
AAGTGGAAGGTCACAGATGAAATTGGCCCCAGTCGATTAAAAGTTAGGTGATAGGTTGGTCCATGGGAGTTCCACATGCTCCTCTGACATGTGTTTAGTTTTCATAATAAAAAGTTACAAATATATACTCTGCCAAGTTCACGTTAGGCCTGTGGGTATAGAAACATTCTGTGTAACTGGCGTTTCAATGGTCGTGTGGAGATTTTCAGAAAGCCCCAAAACACAGAGCTGAAAGACTTCGGGGGGACATCAGTATGGTCCCAGCCACAGGGCAGGCGTAACCCTGAAGAGGCTGAGACGCCCCCCCTTCGTGTTCCTGTCAGCTGGCCTGAGCCTCACCTGACCGAGGAGCGGCTCCCCCAGGGCCCCTGCTGTGTGCAGCGCTAGTGGCCGACACCTCTGCTTTCCCCGGCAGATATTCCAGGCCCAGGGCAGCTACAGTTTCCTGGTCTGTGGCGTGATCTTTGGCTGCCTGGCTTTTACCTTCTATGTGTTGCTCCTGTTTTCCCACAGGATGCACCCTGGACTCCCATCAGGTAGGGAAAGAATCGCTTTCTACACAAGAGGAAGAACATGGAGCAGGGGTGGGTGGGGAGAGGCTGTGATGTGAGCGTGGCAGACATGCTGTTCGTTTCCAAGTAAAATGTGAGGAAGTGTTTATTTCCTCCAGCTCCCTTTCCCCTCTTCCTGCCTTCCCTGTGACTGTCCTTGCTGGGCTCCTGAGGCCAGCGAGACTGGGACAGGCTGGCTCGAGCAGAGGGGCGTGCACTGTGAACTCGGCCTCCTGCATCCCACCATGCCACGGGACCGTGGGCCAAGCTCCCTCTCCAGCCCGTTCAGGGGCGGAGCACACAGCCTGCTCCCTGCTGGAGCTCTGCCCAGTGGCCTAATTGGCCACCTCCTTGCAGTTGGGGAATTTGACTCTGGCCCAAATCTCTTCAAAAAGAAGTCCCTTGGGTCAAATGGCAAAGAAAAGTTTCTATGGGGCAGATACACCTCCCAAGAGTAACCTCCCTCCCTCTTGGACACCCTGGACAGTGGGAGTCCAACCCTATTTTCACAGCCCTGAGCCCTCCCCACCTCTGCCCTGGGCCCTTGGTGTCCGGGGCCAGCCTTTGTCCTCTGCATAAGCAGCAGTCACTACAAAGCCTGAAGGAACAGGCATCCATAGTCCTCACTCTCATCAGAGCCACCCCCTCATCACTCAGTGCAAGGCCAGAAGCACAGGGGCACCCCTGAAATAGCACCAAGCAGAGCCATGCTTTGAGGTGCCTGGAACAGGTCACCTCTAGCCTAACAGCACGGAGCGTCACTGAAGACACGCTCAGCTCGATTAACAGGTGCTGAGTATCAAATGAGTAACAGTAGTCTCTGTTCATTTTTCATGAAAGGTAAAAATAAATGCAAATTCCTCAACCCTAGTCACTAGTCTCAACAAACTACCCTCCCTGCTCCCCGCCCCCACCCCGCCTCCAAGAGTCCGCAGGACTAGTGGTCCTGACTTCTCCCGAGGGCTCCCTAACCAGCCAGGGCCAGTGGAGGAGCAAAAGCTGCCCCAGCTCCCACAGTGAATCATTGCAGCAAGCAGTCGGAGCTGCCGAGACATGCTGTCTGTTTTGTATGGCTTTTTTCTTAGTTCCTACCCAAGACAAACCACTTGGAATGGAGGACTCTGAGTGCTACCAGAGGTGAAAGTGGCTGCAAGAGGCAAGCAAGGACTCCAGCCGCCGAGCACCAAGGCAACCACACGGCTGCAGGAGGCCGAAGCTCACGGGGAGGCCTCTCTCACTGCCTTTGCCTGAATCTTCTCCACTCAGAAGACATTAAATTGAGTCTGGGTACCCGGGTCTTTCCCTGGCAAATCATTAGATGCCTGCCTACCTGCTGATTCCAACTGCCTTTGGCTCCCTGGTTTGGCTTTGGAAAGAGCTGTCCAGGACACCGAGCTGGGAGGGCAGAAGGCAGCTGTGCATGGACCACACCCTGGGTTTAAGATCACTCTTAGTTGAAGTTTGAAAAAATAAGTTGAAATTGCAAAGCTTAATAATGATCATCGCTATATGTAGATATATTTCCAATCAATCAAAAACCCCAAGTTATTCCCTGGCATGTGCAAAAATCTCTGCATTTTACTAAGAGTCCAGAGTCCTTCCCATGCCCACGGTGGAGATCAACAGTTCATCTGTATTGGAAGACATCGAAAGGAGAGGCTGAGCTGTCCTCCGGACACCGCTTCAGTGGTGTGCCTGGCTAGCTCGGGCCAGCTAGAAAAGCTGATTGGTCAGTTTTCATTTTGAGAGCTGGCTGTCAAATGCAGCCATAATTAAACTTGATTAACTTATAATTAAATTATATTAAACAGTCAGAACTTATCACTTCCTAATTTTCCTATACTGACGCCCTTGGAGTTGTCTGTGGCACCTGGGAGTGGCGTGCTGCTGAGCCTCTGTTCCAGGCCTCTTCAGAAGCATGCTGGTAGCTTGAGACCCACCGAGGTAGGAGTATTTATACCACAGAAACTGGCACAGGCTACAAATCATGTATCTATCAATGCTGATGGTCCCAGAAACCATCTAGGAGAATGAGATGGCTGTTCTGTTTTCTCGACACTTGAGTAGCATATAAAACATATAACCAGTACTAAGAATTTCCGAAATTACCTACTTTAAATTTTACACCTTTTATAGAGGAAAAATATTTTTATCATGTCAAGGTCTGAGACTATTGAACGATTCAAGCTGTACCCTGTACCGAAAGCAGTACCTTGTCCAGGACTTTCAGCTCCTATGCAGCGATGTGGGTCATAATAGAAGGCAGATGCACCAGCTCAGACACCCTAGAGGCGGACTGAGGCTTCGGGAAGCAGGGAAGTGACTTGTGGAAGTGGACGGCGTTACAGTAATTGGGTGACCTGCACTTCATGTATATACTAATGTACACGTATGCCTCAAAACCTAAGTAGATGGTGGTTCTCAATACCTGTCCCTGGGCTGTGGTTCCTATCAACCTCACCTGACACCAAAAGGTTTTTCCTGGATCTGTGTTAAAGTAGCCCTTGCTGACCGCCACCGCCAGACCATAGTGACAATAATTTGGCTCAAGAAGGAAACCTTGATCAGCCACCCACTTGGTCTCTAGCTGTGGCCCTGGGCAGATCTGCGAGGCACTCACAACCTCACTTTTGTTTTTTAAAGCAGTAAAGTAACATTTCTAAAAGCACCCTACCTCACAGGAATTGTAAGAGAATTAAGTGAATTTCTATAAACCATTTGCTATATGCCTGACCTAGAAATTAATTAACAAATTTTAGTAGCTTTAATTTTTAAAATCTCCTCAGAAGCAGTTTCGAAATTGTTCATATGTTTGGTACATATTTATTATGTGTAAAACAGACCAACTTGTTAGGAAAGCTGGTTAGTGATCTAGGAGTATAGTTTCAACTATGTCTACAAATACTTTTAAAAGCATTAGATGCTCATCAAATTTAAAAATGCAATCTAACGGTAGCAACTGGCCTGGGCAGAGAAAGCAGTTATATTTTTCTTGTAGTTTTTCAAGAAAACACCCTTTTTATACAGATTTAGAAAGAAAATCACTGGTATATCTAAGTTGATCATAATTAATTTGTTAATACAGAAAAGACGGAAACAAATCTAAGATACCTTTCCTAAAATAAAGTATTTTACGTGTATGAAGTGTATGATCTGTTACGAAGGACAGCTGACTCTGGTGTGCAAGCGCTGAGAGTAAGAGGGTCACGTGGTTCAGAGGTGTTTTTTGTTTGGTTTTGTGTTTTGCAGTGCTGGGGATGGAACGCCACTGAGCTACAGCCTACCCCTCACGGCTGATTCTCAGGAAACTCCTAGACCTCAGGCTAAGAGTTCCTCTTCTCTCCTCCATGTAATTGAATAGACAGGTTCTCACACCACGGTTCAAAGTCAGTTACAAAGCAAGAAGGGCTTTTCCCCTCATCTCCTTCTTTGCAGAAGTTCAGCATTTCAGTGCTACGAAGTCACCGTTCCCAAATTTCCTCTGCTGGCTGAACGGGGGGATCTAACCCAACAGCACACAGATTCACTAAATGGAGATAGTGACGCATAGGGGCACTCACTGCAGAGAACACTTTTATTCATTTGAGAACACCTGAGCGAGCACCTACCACACTCAAGGCTCTGATCTAAACACCGTTTGAGCTGTTAGTCCCTGCCTTGCAGGGATGATGCTGAGGTTGAAACAGGAAGACAGTAAACAAACACCTAGTAAGCCACAGGGTGAGCAGTGTGGAATCCCATCCCAGAAATAAGCGCAGAATGTCAGGATATGCATGGGCGGCGCACTCAGGAAGAAGCCATCCATCTAGGACCTGGGAAAGAGCCTATCAGGCAGGGCACAGGCATGAGGGCCTAGACTGGAGTACACACCTAGAGCTGGGAGCAGCAAGCAGGCAGTGTGGCTTTAAGTGCAGTGAGGAAGGACGACAGCTGCAGGAAGAAGGCTGAGTGCTAACCGGGGCCAGCTTGGATGCCAGGCGGGTAGGAGTGTGGGTGGTCTTGTGCGAGACTACTAGCAGAATTGCGAGCAGGAAGTGATGTGGTCTGGCACTCATGTTTCACCCATCCCTGGGGTTGTGACGTGGAGAAGAGACTGCAGGGCAAGCATGGGCTTGGGAGACCAGCTCAGGTACTGCGAGACTAAACAACGGTGGTCTGGACTAGGCTGGTATTAGGACGTGGTGAGAGTAGCTGGACGAAAACTGCATTTTGAAGGTCAAGCTGAATTTGTTGAATTGAGTGCAGATATTGAAAGAAAGATGGGGCTGGGCATGGTGGTGCAGGCCATGGTCCCAGCACTCAGGAGGCTGAGGCAGGAGGATTGCTGAATTAAGGCCAGCTTGGGCTACACAGTGAGATGAAGGCCAGCCTGAACTACACAGTGGCATCTTTTCTCAAGAAACCAAAAAATAAATAAATAAAAAGAATGATGGAAATCAAGAATGACCCCAAGGCATCTGACCACAGTGAATACGTGATGAGGCCATTTAACAATGAAAGGTCTTGGGGTCCTCAAAAGTTCTATTTTGCTTTGCACAAGATCATTTTACAACGCTACCTTGGATGTCCAGAAGACAGACACAGACATCTAGAGCTTAAAAGACAAGTCAGAAGTGAAGATCTAAATGCTGTGGTCACACACAGTGTATTCAAAGCCATCGGACTGAAGAAAACCATCCAGGGAATAAATGCAGAGAGATCCGAAGATTGAGAACCTGAAGATTTAGAAAAGAACAGGCCCAACAGAGCAAGGGAAAGCAGCCAGGGGTAGCAGGAAGTGCAGGAGAAAATGTGGTTTCCTGGAAAGTATGTGAAGAGCATTTAGGCAGGAGAGAAAAGAATCAGAAGGTCAAAAGGGGCTGAAAAGCCACCACAGAGGATGGCGACCCTGACCAGAGAGGGGCTTTGTAAATGATGATGATGAATTCAAAACACACAGGAGTCACAAAGTGGCCTCTGGCACTGCAGCAACCTCCTAACACCAGGGCTTGCCGCCAACCTGCACAGCAGTGAGAGATCTTCGCTCCTTTTCCTTCCTCATTATTACATGCTGCTGTCTTACCTCAGTGACTGGGGTCACTTTCATGGAGCCCCTTCTGTCACAGGTGCAGTGCAGTGCTGTGTAAGGACACTTGATGTGAGCTCTTACAGCTGTTCATGATCAGCTCCTATCTGATGATGCCAGCCCTGGAAAGTGACATTGTTAGGGTATCAGTGTGTCATTACATGCATCTAAAACTCAGAAAGAGCACTTGTGAACTAAGCATGCCTCTCAAAAGAGAAAGCGTCAACAGTGGAAAGGTTAGAAAATATATAATGGCTTCAACAAGCTAGCTATTTATTAGGGTTTTTTTTTTTTTGAGACAGGGTCTTGCTATGTAGTGCAAACTGGTCTTGAACTTGCTTACGCAGCCAAGGCTGGCCTTCAACTCATGGCAATCCTCCTACCTCAGCCTCCCAAGTGCTGGAATTACAGGCACGTGCCACCAGGCCTGGCTGAAAAGGCCCATTTGATAAATCAACTGAAGTCTCCAATTTCAGATCTCAAAAAACCATACAAAGAAACAGTGCTAGAAGAAAAATAAGGAAAAGCTGCTCCTTTCAAAAGATAGAATAAAACCATTTGATTAAATATCTTTTAAAGCCCCTTTACTAAATGCTAATACTTACGGTTTTTTTTTCTTTTTTTGCGGCACCAAGGATCGAACTCATGACCTCGTGCTTATCAGGCAGGCGCTTAGGCCACTGAGCTAAATCCCCGGCCCTAAAATGCTAATATTTAAAATAAAGAAATTTTACATGATGAATAATCTTTCCAGCCGGTCAGTACTCTTTTAATTCCTTTTATGCCAATGATCATTTGATAGCTGCCCCCTTACCCCACATCCCAAGCTAGGCTTTGAATACTTTAATGTAGATATATATCAGAGTAGCTGAAGATCAGGTTCCAACAACCACGACTGGGAAAGCTGAATTCTTTCCTGACCCACAGTTAGTATGGATGAAAATGTAACCCAAACAGACTATTTCAATGGATGTGAGAGAAGCGAAATGAATACTCCAGAAAAAGCATTTTGTTAAAAACATTTATTTAAAAAAATACAATTGTTGTCCTATCTATTGCCATATCTGTATAATTTTGAATTTGTAGTCAATCTGCTACTGTGCTTTCTTAAAGCCAGCTCGGCTCGCATTATACAAAGCAAATTCCTCTATCTGTTCTTATGTAAAAGTTTTCTAAAAAATGTATCATTTTTCTTAAAAGACATGTATCACCATTACAGAATTTAACAGATTTTTTTTTTTTGCATAAAACTTGGGAAGCGACAGAAAAAAGAATCACCTGATTGGTTATTCAGAGCAACCCTTACAATATGTGGAGATGCCCTGAGCGTCAACTACGTTTTTTGTTTTAAAGCAGCATATTATAAATCCCTCAAAGTGCCAGCATATCCTTTCCCTCAAAGACCTAAATTAGGAAATTTCTCTGTCACACACACAGGAAAAACTCAGGACTAGCTATAAACATCCTGTAATCAACCTTAAGATCCTATAATCAACCTTGAAACAATATCCCTTTGTTCCCCAGCAGGTAAGGTGGACTGCTTCGCTGTATCAACAATAGTATGAGTTTCAGTAACTGTTTGCAGTTACCATTTTAATTCCTTTTTCAGGAAAAAGGGGAAAAATGGTGATTTTGATACTCTGAACGTCCCTCTAATACAAAGTAAACAAACTAATTCAGACGTTATTAAAAACACATTCTTTTGGATAGGTGTGCACTTGCACTGTTTCTTAATACTTACAAAGTGATCGATACTAGATATTGAGATACAGAGTTCAAAATAAACAAGGAAGTAACTGCCTTCTCAATTGAGCTGAGTATGTGGAAAGTTCTTATCACACACCCCAAATTAAGACATGTACAGGAAATAACACTGCTCTCCTGTGCTGGGGTAGAGAACACTGCAAGAGTGCGGCAGACCTATGCTTTTTTTCTGAATTAAGGATTAGCTAAATGAAAAACAAGTTTGTTGCTTCATATCTCTTCATTTTTTTTTGTTTTGTTTTGTTTTTTGAGCTAGGATCTGGATATATGCTGTATGAAAAAAAAAAGTATTAGTTTATTGTGTAAAATGCGAATTTAGGCTGGAGCTGGTGGTGCATGCCCATAACCCCAGCAACGCAGGAGGCTCAGACAGCATGGCTGGAGCCCAGGAGTTTGAGCCCAGTTTGGGGAACATCAACCCAGGCTCAAAAGAGAAAAAAGAAAAAGAAAATGTATACACATTATATACCCTTATCTTTTAAGGCTAATTTTATTGGTGAATAAAGGACATAATATTAAGAAATTTTAATTAAAAGTTTCATACTTAATCTCCCTACCCACAGAGATAAATGAAACTGCTAGAAGGCCAAAGTGGAAAAAATAGATATGACTGTGATTAGAAAAGATTCAGGGCCAAACCAAATAAATAGGCCTCCAGTAAATAAAAGTTAATTGTATTAATTTTTTTCTATCTTTACATATATGCATCTTAGTTAATTTCACTAATACTGAACAGAGAAGTTCCTGAAATATGGTACTGTATTACATAAAGAATGAATGTATATACAAAGGCCACTAGTAATACTGGCCCAAACACTGAAAAACTGAAATGTCTCAGAAGGAACTGTCTGGGTTCTCTACATTACGAACAGTAAGTAACAATGATTAAAGAAGAAAATGGGGAAAAAAACACCCCTTATTAATTGAATACTTTTCAATTTCAATGTAACATATCAATTGCAAATTTTTTAAAATCATAAATTTTATAAAACACATTAAAAGCTTATAAATGATTGTAAAACACCCTAGCCAAAAGAACATACCTTACTAAGCCTAGAAGAATGGCTCATTAGGTAATCCATTTGTGCCTTTTCCAAACACTCTTCAATTCCCCAAAACATAAATGAGAAATCTTACTTCCCCGACCCTCAATATCCTCAAGTTGAAGTTAAAGAAAATAATTAAGTGCTTCCAGTTATTAAAAACAAAACAGTGCTAAAAAATGGTGCCCAAGAAAAGTGCCAAGTGATTTAACACCAGTAAATGGCATTCCCACCCTTGAACTCCAGGCAGACTTAATGATTTTATGGCAAGAACTCCAGTCCCGCCACAGGGCACCCACCCCATCCAGAATGATCCCAGGCCGGACAGCACAGCTCATATTCTTTGGAAGGAACAAGAACCGGATTAGGCCTTTATGAGATGGGAAACAGGGCAAACTTGAGAAGACCACTCAGCGCCAGATACTTTCTTTTGAGGTTTCTGCTGATACAACTTATATACAGTTTAAAGGGTGACAAGTCACAAAGCTAGAAATCCTCCACTATTATAATAATCCGTGGTCACCTTTCTGTATTTTAGAAATACTGGTTCTAATATAAACCTCCTCTTGAGAAACAACCCAATCTAATAAAAATTTTACACAAAAGCAAATAAAAACATAGAATTTTAAAGAAAGGTCATCCTACATAAGAGAACAGTTTAAGATGACTGTTCAGAGTACGTCACATTTAAGTGCTATACTTCTAAAGTGTTGGCAAGCGATTAGTTTTTAAGGCCTATGATTCTATACATTTACAGACTGAAATGTGCAACGTATTAATCTTTAAAAAGTAGCAACTGCAAAGTGCAGCAAAAGTTTAGTTTTAGTATAAAATAGCCTAAGAGCCATCCTAGTCAAGATGAATATGTTCCCTCTAAAAAACAGACTTACAAACAAAACACACACACCTACTCTCTCAGTCAATATATCACATATACGTGAGTATATACATGTACATATATGTACTTGGCCAATAAATCACAATGACTTAGAAATGTTCTAGTCTCCCAATTAATCAAAGTATATATTTAAACTTCATAAAAACTTCCTGATGTCTATTACACTCAAAGATTACCATTCAAAAGCTTTCCTAGGTTTGTAACCCTCATGAATTTCCTTGTTAAAGGTTCCGTTTTAATTGTGGGGGCTGGAGGTGCAGCTCAGTGGTGGAGCGCTTACCCAGCATGTGCAAGGACCTGGGTTCCATCCCCAGCACCACTAAATAAAATGGAAACAATACCTTGAATGTCCTGGTTTCTGTAGAAAGTTTAGAGCCCACATCCCCGTCACACAAACCCTTCTGGATACCCATCTTTCACAGCCTCAGCACCCTAGAAATGGCTACACTCTGCCAGGATGTGTAAATGTTACCCTAGTTTCAGAAGAGCAGCTTGAAGAACCAGACAGCCTCGGAGACAGCACTTGGAGGACGCTTGCACTGCCAGCAACAATTCACCTCTTGGACCTGTTGTGTTTATAGGTCAGAGCGCGACTGTGATAGTAACAGGCTCCACCAACCCCAAGGATGAGATCAATCTCCTTCTCTTTTGTTTAATACCACACCCAGGAGTCTAGAATCCCAGATTAAAATTTTATCTTCAGGAAGCAGAGTTCTGATGACCTAAGGAGTAACAAACAGGGCACCTCATTTCAGGCAATGCCCGCATTGAAATGAAAAACAAAACATTTGTTGATTCCATAACAAGATGACTAACCAAAAAAAAAGAAAGACTAAAAAAATACTTTCAACAGAACTTATTCTCTGGTCAGACCACCTGCTAAAGAAAGCCAGTTATGGTGACTTCTATTTCATTTACTGCTGTAAATCGACCACTTCACTGCTCAATTCCTCTTCAGAAATAGCATCTCCTATCCCACTCTCAGATACCCACCTGCATCAGGAAAAGTCTCTAAGAGTCCTGCTGCCCAGGTTTATGCTCTGAGATCGGCATTCATCCCACCCTTGCTTTCACACCCAAGAATGGTACTACCTCAGCATGATACTAGATTTCTGGCAAGCGTAAATAAAATGTATAGTAAATAAAGATAAAAAAAGAGACTATCAAGAAAAGTATTCCTTCAGATGCTGAAATGTCACCCCCAAAATTAAAACTTATAGCAAAAAAGCTAAGTTGTATATTTTAGCATAAAACAATGTGAAATAATTCTGAATTTCTTGGTAAAATATACGACTAAAAGAAGTCTGTAAGCAGACTAACAAGATAAAAATAGTCACACCTAGTACAAAGATGACATAGACAACAGGCTGTTAAAAACAATATGCATGAAGATCTGGCAAACATTTGCTAATGGGTTATTTGGCAACTTATGAAAAGAATACAAATTTCAAAAACTAGCCAGGCCTGGTGGCGCAGGCCTGTAATCCCAGCACTTGGGAGGCTGAGACAGGAGGATCACTGCGAGTTCAAGATCAGCCTGTGCTACAAAGTGAGCTCAAGGCCAGCCTGAATGGCACAGCGAGACCCTGTCTCAAAAAGACAAGGACTGGGGATTTAGCTCAGCAGCCTAAGCGCCTGCCTGGCAAG
>RJWT010049642.1:0-10959 GCA_004365215.1 Cuniculus paca | reverse complement strand
TCACAGTATCAGTGCAAGACATAAGGGAAAACGCGTAGAAGAAATTTAAATGCAGACTTGTCCCAAAGATGATGGGGTCAGGTGGTGACAGACTGACACGTCATGTGAGGCAGGTGGCCCTATCTCTCAGTGGTTGGGGCCCTAATCCCTGTGTAGATAGCAAGAGAGCCATGGCGCCCCCTGCTGGGCTGTGAGGGTGAAACGAGGCACCTGAAGGGACACAATTCTCTAGCAGTGTCCACCAATGCCTCTAGGCACACACACCCTCTTCTCTGGGCTCGAGCCTCGTCCTCAGCTGTGTGGTGGACAAGACTGTCCCCAGGCTCCACCCGGGTCAGCAGTAGCCAAAGGCATGGAGTGCTGTTGTCTGCCTGGGGTCCCTGGCTGTGGCTCCCCAGTTTCTGGCCTCTCACAGTGGTTCTGTTTCCCTCCAACCTTTCCAACCTTCAGCCCATGAGCCCATGAGCTCAAGGACCAAGGTCAGAGGCAGAAATAAAGACAAAGCAGTGTGGCTGTTAAAGTCACCGAATCAGCTGTTGTGGAGGAGGGCAGTAAAACCAAATAAAAAAGACAAGATACTGGGTCTGAAACAGCAACGCTGAGGAGAGAGGCCGGTGGGGAGACGGCAGGCGTCAGAGCCATGCAGACCTGGATGCTGTCTGGGTGGCCTTGGGCCAGTCCCTCACCTCCCCAAGCCCTGCCCCTTGCCTCCCTTGGCAGAGATGAGAATGACAGGGTCACCGCTGCAGCCTCCGGGGCACGGGAGGCTGGGCTCTGGGCTGTGCCTTGCCCTGGGGATGTGGCTCGGTGCCCTTCTGCACTATTACTCGCACTTGATCTCAGGCTCCCCTGAAGGTCTTGCTCCAGCTCTGCAGCAACAAGTCCACGACTGACTCCTGGCTGTCCCCAGGCTGGGCCAGAGGCTGCAGAGACCTCCACGAGCAGCGGGAGACCCCTGCCGCTCCCCAGGGGAAGGAGACCTGAACTCACTGGGTGGGGGAAACCATACAGAAGCTGAGTCCCCACTTGTTGACACGGAGCTGCAAGAGTGACTCCGCAGTGAAGAAACTTCTGCCCCACTGAGCTGCCAGGGTCCCTTCCCTTCACAGCGCTGGTCAGGTGGCATCAGCCCCAGCTGTGACTCCTGTCCTGCCCCCCGAGTGTTCAGACTGCATCTTGCCACACACCTACAGAGCAACCTGCCCCACAGCCTTCTGGGGGCCTGGGAGAGGGCCAGCTGCAGGGAACACTGTCTGACCTTGGGCTTCTGTCTCCCCGTGGGCTCTGGAGGGTCCCAGTGTGCACCTTCCAAGCCTCCCCTGTCTACCCACAGCACGACACAGCCCAACTGCTCCTTTTTTAAGGCTGTCATTTTTTCTTTATTAAAAGGTTACAGTAATACTATATCTTAGTTGCTATAATTTTACAATAAGGAAATAATAAATATAGAAAATCACTCAAGTGCCATCCAATACACAATGGTGACAGTTGTTGCGCTGCAGAAATATCTGGGGATGCAGGTGTGTGTGTGTGTGTGTGTGTGTGTGTGTGTGAAGCTGTAAATGCACACACAGGATTCTAAGAGATGCCACTGTTCTCTGCTGTCCCATGTTTTGCATTTCTCAATGGCGGAGTACAATGTTTTTATTGGCTGCAAGTCTCTGCCATGCATCGTATTGAACAATCTGGTGTCCTCCTTGCCTCCCTTCTTCTTCCCTCCCTTCCTGCAGTACTTGGGATCAAACTCACAGCCTTTTACTCAGCTACATCCCCAGTCCTTTTTGTGTTTTATTTTGAGCCGGGGTCCCACTAAGGTGCTGAGTTACCTAGGCTGGACTCCAACTTGCAATCCCCCTGCCTCAGCCTCCCAGAGAGCTGGGATTACAGGCCTTGTGCCACCACATCTGCCTGGGTAGCTCCACTTCTTTCTTCGCCAGGACAAACCCTGAGGCATTAAACATCTTTGGCACTTTCAAGAACAGGCTCCTAAAAGTTAGATTTCTGCCCTACAGAGTGTGCATTCGCATGTTACTGAGCGCCCTTGCCTCAGCATAGGCAGTCCTGGAGCCCTGCGCTGTGCTGGTGCAGCACTATCATTTCTTAAGGGTGTTTTGGGGTGTGTGTGTGTGGTGCTGGGATTGGAACCCAAGGTCCCACACTTGCTAGGCAAGTGCTCTGCCACTGAGCTGCAACCCCCACACATTTTAAAACGGTCTCACTAAGTTGCCCAGGCTGGCCTCGAACTTGCCGTCCTCCTACCTCAGCCTCCCAAGTGCTGGGATTATAGGAGGGAGCCCCTGCACACCAGCTCTTTCCTTTCATTTTGCCTGATGGCTTCTTACTGTTTTGTTTTGATTTCCCAGGAGACTCGGGAGGTCAGGCATCTGTGCTGCTATTCACTGGCCATGACTGTTTCTTGTCCCTGTGTTTCCATGCCTGTCCTCTGACCACTTTTTCCCACGAGGTCGTAGGTGTTCTATTAGCTTGTGGAGTCTCATTATATGGGACAATGTTAATCTTATGTGTGTTGTACATGTTTTAAATATTTTCCTCCCCATCAGTTCTCTTTTAACTTTGTTTATTGTGTCTTTGCCATGAGGAAGTTTTTTTTTATTTTTCTGGAGTCAAGTCTGTCAGGGCTTTCTTTGCTAGCTTCTGAAATTCATGTCTTGCTTAGGAATTCCTTCCCTCCTCCAAGATCGTGAAAATATTCTCTTTTCATCCATTGGTTTTATAACTTTGTTTTCCTCCTCTACAGCCTCTGTCCATCTGTCATCTATTTGGAAGGACGGCACTCCCTCTCTTGGGTAACCCCATCCTGCACGAACACACACAGATACCCCAGCCTGGCTTACCTTCCCTTTCCTCGTTCCCTTGCTCGGTCACTCTACCATCACGTGCCAATGTTGTGCTATGTGCCACATGCTGATGACTCAGCAGACAAGACCACGGGCCCGTCCTAAAAGAGAAGAGGTCTCATGAAGAAAGAATACAAAGAGAAATGCAGAGATAATTCAATTTCCAGTAATTCGGGGGAATGTCAAATGGGATAAGCGTCCAGCGCTGCTGAGACGAGTTAGTGTGAGTTGTGCCGGCTGCTCAGTGCTGCCCGCAGGAAATCTGTCCAAGGACTGGAAGGCATTTGTCCACCCCCGCTGGTGGCAGCAGCATTGACCTCAGGCTGGGCAGTGGGGTGGGAGTTTGCGACCTTCCTGTTCAGAGACCTTCTCTCCATGTGCTCGATCTGTCTCACCACCGCCACAGGGGCGAAGGCCGCGCCCTCCTGGGTCAGGCAAGATGCGCACAGTGGCCCGCAGCAGCCAACGCTAGGACAGTGGAGCCGGAACCCGGAACGAACGGCTGCCACACCCCTAGATGCAGGCTCCCCAGGAGTGCTGGGGCGCAGTGGGCGAAGACTGACATACAGGTGGGGGCTGAGGTGGGGCGGGGCGGGGCAGGGCCCTCACAGAGCCTATCAGATGTACTTTCAGCTGCAACACAGACGACCCTGTTCACGGTGACCCTCACAGGGAGGCCACGGGCAGCTGACCCATCACTAAATGCCCCTCAGCCTGGTCCTTGTGCACAGGCACAGGCGTCCTGCCCAGACCTGCAGAGTTGCTCTGCATTCCCCTGCCACGCCCCAGCAGGGAGCCCATGCTGAGGCAGAGGCCCGCGGCACGCGAGCCATGCAGGGGCAGTGCACGCGTGGCTCGCTATCAGCCGCAGGCCCTGTGCTGTGCCCTCAACAGGGACTGTGACAGACGGCCAAAGGGAGACGTCGCCAACATGATGCTACAGGGCAGGGAGATGTGCAGAACTGGCCCTGGACAGCCGGAGGCTAACCTGGAAGTGGAGAGTGCGGTGTGACCAGTGCAGGACTGGGCTGAGCCCATCGGGGGTGTAGGGTGGTGGGCAGGGGACCCGGAGGGTTGCTTGCACCCCGAGGTTAGAGGGCAGACTGTCCTCTCCAGTGTGCCTGCACACAGACAGACATCATACAACGTGGGTTACACACACCACATACAGCACGTGTGCACGTATCCCACACCACAGCACACACACATATGTACACAAACCACACAACACACGACACACACATACACGTGCATACCACACACCAGACACACCACATGTGCATGCACACCTCACACACATGATGCCATACACACACCACACATGTACATGCATCCCACATACCACATACATCATACACTTAACACATGCATACACCGCCAGACATATACACATGTCACACAGTGTGTGCACCATACACATCATATATGCATGCATATCACACCTCACCCTGCACATACATGCAGCATACACACATGCATACCATACACATGCACTACACTGTGGTGCACATGCACGCACCACATGTGAACATACATCTCACACCACACACATAGCAAGCATATGCCACAGACACACATGAAGCATGTGTAGACACAGTGCACTGCACATGCCATGGGAGTAGCACACTGTGTGTCCATGCACACCAGGGACCCTCAGATGGCACAGCCCACCTCCCACTCCTGCTTGGGTCATCATGCATTTCCCCAGGGGAGACCTAGGCTTCTGTGGGCCACTCTGACAGAGTACTGTCCCTGGGGACAATGGGCAGATGCAGGATGGGAGCCTGATCAGAGATGCTGCGCTGGCCCATGGCCTCCTGTCTTCCAAGCCAGGTCAGTGCCTCAGTCAGCAGACAGGGCAGGAAGGGGGGTCCCAGAGTGCACAGCTTGAGAGTTGTCCAACTACGCACACCGCCTGCACCTTGGGTCCTTGTCCTCTTCCTTAGTACATGTTTTCCTTCAGAAGTGCTTGCCTAAATCTCCTATTGTTCATCTTGAGTCCCTGAGGAGCCAGATGAGGGCTGAACAAGTTGGGCTATTCTCAAGGTACCGGGACCACTGGAGTAAAGACGGTGAGTCCGGCAGCCAGGGGCCACCAGGGCATGGGCAGGTGAAGATAGCAGAAGCGAGGGGCCCACGAGCCCCAGGTGAACCTCCCCAGTGTGTTAGCTCTATCCTCAGACTTCCACCCCTTGTGGTCTCGAGGTGGCTGTCAGTGATCCAGGTGTCACATGCAGGCATCACTGGGGAGAAAGAGGCCACCTCTCCTAATGTGTCTCTTTCAGTCGTGAGAAACCCTGCTCTGAAGCTTCCCCTCCCAGCCACTTCCCTGCTATCTGATTGGCTAGAATCGTGTCACAGAGGCAGCTACAAACCAGTCCCCAACAACAAGTGTGGTGTCACCACATGTGGCTTGTGTGGCCAAGCATAACTGGGTTTCGAACTGAATCGACGTGGAGTGAATGCGACAGCAGCAAAAGCAAACCTGGCTGACCTCGGCCTCCTCTGCAGAGACAGGATCTGGGCTGGTGAGCACTTCCTGCCAGGGAGACGTCTAGTCCTTTACAAGCCGGTGGCTTTGCGCCTGCCAAGCGTCATGATGACGAGGGAAGAGGCAGGAATGGCCTGCGGGTCACAGGCCGGAGCCACAGAGTGACCCGAGGAGGTGGCAGTGCAGGGAGGGGGGATGCCATTCTTTTCTCGTGTAGCGCGTGTGGTGCCCTTCACAGTCCTCTTAAACCGCAGCCCCGGGACTGTGATTCCTGCTTTTCAGGTGAGAAAATGGGGCGATTTCCCAAGCGCCCACTCCGGGTGAGTGGCAGGACTGAGGTGAGAACCCTCCTCCACTTGGGCTGTTTGATTGGACCCTGTGATGCCCTTCAGGGTGGGCAGGCCCACGGAGGGAGGGTGTACCCCGGAGAAGCGCCCCATTGCAGGGAGACCGGGCTCCTAGGTGCCTGGCTGCCCCGCTGCTGCTGCAGCAACTTCACCCCTAACGCTGGCCGCGGCGCCCTGGTGGCCTAATGTTGGGCTTGGCTCCGGGCAGGGACAGGGGTCACTCATCCAAAGCTTCTCTCACCCAGAGTAAGGCAGGACCCTGCCCCTCTGCCCGGTTGGCCCCATTAATAGAAAGGGCACTGTGCATGGTGCTCTGGGGCAGCTGGGGCCATGAGACACCCTGCCCGGCCCCGCTGCATTTGCTGTGTCTGCTGAGGCCTGAAGGACACATGCTCCCCTTGAGCAGATAAGACAGCAGCCGTCAAGTTCCCAAGGCTCTGCAGCCCTGGTCCTGTTGGGCCTGAGCCACCAGCGCCAGGGTCAGCCCGGGTTTCACGCCCCACTCTGCCATGGGCATGGGCAGTGACACCTGTGGGCCGGGAGGAGGGGGCCCAGCTCGCCCTGGCCGCGGCGCCCTGCTGCCTTACTGTGTCTGTGTGCCCGGAGGTAGTGCTGAGTGTGCTGGTGCCAAGTTCCTCTTCAAACCCAAGAAGGGCAGAGCCCATCCCTGCAGACGGATGAAATGGCTTCCGATGCCACCGTGGAACTAGAAATCAAGCATTCAGCTCTCTGTGACAGTGCCTGCAGTCAGGTGCCTCCCTCTCCCAGTCCCTCTCCACACAGGGCAGGTGGGAGGGGCCATGGGTGTTTAGCAAACCGACTGTACCTCACAGGCACCTGTTCTGGACCCACCAAGAGTTGGGTACAGTGCCATGTGGGTACCGCTCACGCAGTGTGGAGGAGCTGAAATTAGCTGCTTAAATTAAGCCTCCGCCTCTCTCTCTCTCTTTCTCTCTCTCTCTCTTTAATCTCTTCCCTTTTCTACTGGAAATCGAACTCTGGCCCTCTCACTGAGCTCCCTGCCTGCATTTTTTGTTTTATATTTTGAGACAGTCTCACTAAATTACCCAGGCCAGGCTCGAACTTGCGATCCTTCTGCTTCGGCCCTCTGAGTGCTGGGACTGTAGTTGTGCACCACCACACCTGGCTTCTCTCTCTTCGGGTGAGTGTTCCTGGGCTGTGCCAATGCTCAGTGCTGGGCTGGGGGGCAGGGGATCTCCCCCAAAGCTTCAGTCCCTCCTCAGTCCCAGCACAGCCCCAGCCCGGCTCCCATGCAGCCTCCTCCGAAGATGATGCAGCTCTGAGCTCTTCCCCAGCTCTCTGGGCAGTGGGCCAGATGGGATTTTCCTTCTGGCCCCCATGAAGATGACCTCCCAATATACAACAGCTGGGGGGGTGCTCCTGACCTCCAGCTCTGCACAAAACCCACTTCTCCACCAGTCTCCATCTGGAGCTCCTCTTGGAGCCTCCCCTGGTGCCAGCATAGCACACCTCTGAATGCATCCCTTCCTCCATCCCCCAGCTCCCTCGTCAGTCTCAGGGTGTCTCAGTTGACCGCCCCCTTCCTAGCCAGCCATGGTCCCATGGCTAGATGCAAACCTGTCTGTCTCCAAGGCCTTAGACTGCATGCCCACTGGGCTAAAAGGCATCTCTTTGCAGGCTCTTCCCCAGCATCCTTGCCCACAGCTGTCCCTCCATTTGGCTCTTGTTCACACCTGTAACCTAATCATACACCTGGGCCTCCTTCGCATCATGCCTGCCTCTGCAGAACCTCCTCTTTTCTCTCTCTAAGCAGACCTCACCCCTGCAGGAAGCCCTCCCAGACCACCTTCCCACATTCCTTCCCCACAGCCTGGAGCAGGGACCCAGAGACCCTGTCCCCTTGTGGCCACCACCCCTGTCTGCACCTCTGTCCCCATCTGACAGCCTACTCCTGAGGACCAAGCCATCACAGGCATCTTTGTGTCACCAGTGTCTGGCAGGGTGACCACACACTGCAAGGGCCACCTGTGCAGATCAGGAGACAGCCGCAACCCCAGGGAAACAGCTGGAGGGACCCCAGGAAATGAGCGGCTGATGGGAAGTGGGGAGCAGCAGCCTGCACTGGCCCAGCAAGTGGTGGCTGGGGAGTAAGGAGAGAGCATAAACTGCCCAGTAAAACATTGCACATCCAACTGGACATGAAAAGGTTGCAGGGAGGCCGTCAGTGAGTTCGGGATAAGGAATCATCAGCATGTGGATGAAATCCTCTATTTGTCATGCAGCAGCCCGAGTGGCAGGAGGAGACTTCACATAGTGTGGCCCCAGGTCAACAGGCTGGAAAGTGCTCTGAGTCACAGAGAGACCCCAAAGGCAATAGCCACTCCACCATCCTGGATCTTCTGTCCACTGTGAAACACCCCCCACCTCACACCAGAGGAAACCAGCTGTTCTGATTCCAACTGGCTGGCCCCAAATCACCACGGTCAGCCCCTTCCTCCCCTCCTTCCCTCTCCGGGCCAGCTCATCCCAAACACAGCTAGGCTGCCTCCCGTGTCCGGCCCTCCCCACTGCTGCCCGTGCAGCTGCAATCCCAGCCGCAGCAGCAGGCGCCTCCCTGAGGAGCAAGGACAAGGAAGTGTCCCAGGCCATCGAGAAATGCAGCTTCACCTCCCCACCACTCCTCCCAGCTCTGCCTCCCTGCCATCCGCACCCCCTTTCCCAGGCCCCAAGCAAGGCCTTCTGATGGATGGAAGGGCCCCCTTATGTCCCCCACTGATTTCTCTGTGTTCGTTTCAGCCCACTGTGTGGTTCACCTCCATTTTACCTTAAATAAACTTCTCCTTTTCCTAATTTGTCCCTGTTCTCCCCAAGTTTTAGGAATCCCCATGCCCCAGGAGGCCAAAGGCCTGGAGTGACTGTTTACCCCCAGGACAGAGCTGGAGGGAGGTCGTCATGTATCTGTAGCACATGCTGGCATTAGGCTAGAAACCCCAGCAAGGTGGGAATCCTGTCTCTTCTGGGGGCCTCAGGAGGCCAAGAAGACCAAGAGCAAGCTACCTGCAGGGACACATCACCATGTCCCACAGCAGGAGCAGGAGACTCATTCCCCTGGCTTTTCCTGTCTTCCTCCTCCCACAGGCAGGAGATAGTCACACAAGGCACGCCCCTTTTCAGGGGGACACATCAATGACTGATTGACAGTGTTGGCATCAAGGGCAGGAGACAAATCATCTTCAGAGATTTGGTTCCCAGTCTGTCAGTCACATGTCTGAATTCCTGAGAGAGAACATGATTGGACACTGAGGGTCAAGTTTCTGCCTTCCTTTCCGTTCATCATTTCCTGGGGCCAATAGGGTCAAGTCCCATATGACAGGCAGGCCCATGCCACCAGTCACTGTGCAGCGACTATACCAGACTACACATGTCACCCTCAGGCCCAGCAAGAGGACCACTACCTTGGTTGGGCTCCCATGTCAGAGGGCCCTACCTGCTATGCACACACAGACCAACACACACTAGCACCCACACAGCCAACACATATACACACCAACACTCACACACATAATATACTCACTGCAACACACCCCAACACACACCCCAACAAACATACCCCAACTCACACACGTGCCAACCGCACCCCAATATCCCCACACAGTAACATACACACCCAACACACACACACACACACACACACACACACACAGAGCTATTTTTACCACACAGAACCTGGTGTTGCAGGCTGAAGGATCCCAACCTCAAATATCCATTCTCACGAGCAGTGCCACTCAGGCCCCAGGGAAAGCCCGTAGTCCTCTGTAGCCCTCTGTAGCCCTCTAACCCAATGTCCACGCATGTCTATCTGAAAGAGGTCTGAGGCCAAGAAGGTTCGTGAAACTTGAATATATTCTTCCAATGCCAGAGGAACGTGACTTGTGGAAGCTCTTCTCTAAATAAATATATAAATATTAAAATTTTTTTTAAAAATCCACCCACTATTTCCTTGTTAAATCTTCTCAGCATGGACACCATGGATTTGTAAATGATACGTGTTTAGTAACAAACACTGCTTCCTACTCAGGGTGAACATCTGTTTTCTTCCTTCTCTCTTTATACCAATTCTGGTTCTGAAGGTACCAGATAACCAGCTTATGCTTCACATATGTGGAGCTGGTATTTCGCATGAGCAGCTGAGTAGTTTTCAACATTAACTTATTTTACTTGTCAAGTTGTATGGAGGTCATTTTAGAAAAGTGATGACGGGCCGGGCATGTGGCTCACGGGCGCGCTTGTCTAACATGTGAGAGGCCCTGGGTTCCCTTTCAGCACTGCCGAAAAGAGGGTGAGGGAGAAATAAAGAAGGAGGGAAGGAAGGAAGGAAAAAGAAAGAAAGAGAGAGAAAGAAAAAACGACAGAAAAAGAAAGAAAGGATGCTGTTGTACAGGAAGAGATTTCAAAGGTGGCTTCTGTTAGGGACACCCAGGTGGTGGCTGTGCCACATAGTGACCCAGGCAAAACTGGAGGAGGACAGATTTGAGGTGATGCTGCTGTTCGCCCGCTCCCTGGTGGTGGACACTAATGAGTACAGAATGTAACTGACGGGCCTCAGGTCACACGACTCGACTCGCAAGTGTCAGGCGGGCTTTGAGTCTGCAGCCACTGGATTCCAGAACCTGAGCTCCTGCTCCCTTCCTGTTTCTTCTAAGCCCCAGCCTCCTTCCCAGTCCTGCCCTGCCCCAGGCACAGCAGCTGTGTCTCCAGGGTGTGCCCATTTCCCTGTCTAATTCTCTCCCATCCCTGCGAGGCAGGTTCTACTAGCCCTGTCAGTCAGCCTCCTGCAGACTAACGTACACCTGAGGTGATCGGCTTACAAATAGAAGAGGTTCGTTCTGGCTCCGCTTTGGCTCTTCCTGTCCGCGGTGGATTGGCCTCTCTGTTTGGGGGCCTCTGGCAATGCAGGAGCATGAGGCAGAGCACAGCCCCTCATGGTGGCCAGGGAGTAGGAAGGAGCAAGAAGAAAGTCCCACAGTCTCCCCAGGGCACGCTTCTGGTGACCCAAGAAACCCACCAGTCTCTGCCTCCTGGTAGTGCCGGGTGGGGACCTAGATGTCGCATGCAGGCCTTGGGGACATTCCACAGTCCCCAGCATTACTGATGGGAAAGAGAAGCTCAGACAAGCTACCCAACTGCTTGAGTCTCCTGAGGGGCTAATGGCAGGACTTACTCTCTGTCTTACCAAGTGAGTGACAAGATCATAGACAAGTGTCTGGGCAAATTCACGGTA
>RJWT010049641.1:0-10972 GCA_004365215.1 Cuniculus paca | reverse complement strand
CACATCTTGATTTCTTTCTTCTTTCCCTTTCTTTTCCTTTCCACCCATATGCCTTGCTTTTTGTTTTGCTCTTTTGTGCATGAAATGATGTCGCTATGTGTAACTACAGAAAATATATGGGTACTTGTGCATGTCTATGGCCATGTAGTATTAACATAAATAATTTTGGAATTTTATACTGCAATTTTGTCTCTAACCCCAATTTCTTTACTTACTCAACTATTTGTACATCAGTGAAACCTTAGAAATATTTACTTTATGGTTTGTTACACAGGTTTTGTTATAGTCCTTTCTAAGTTCCAGAGATTTTTGTCTGCTCCTTAGGATTTAATACATTGTAATTGAGTCATCAACAGGTAAAAAAAGACTCATTACTCTTCTTACGATGAGTGTATTTGTGTTTCCTTTTCTTGTTTTATTGTTCTATCTTGAGTTTTAATTGTAATGTTAATTAAGGGTGATGAGAAAAGACAATTCGTCTTTGTGACTCATTTATATGGTAAGTTTCCTTTTCCTCAAAATCACATGATTTTATATATATATTATATATATATATAGTAGATGTTCTTTATCAATCTGAGAAATTTCTCCTCTATTTCAATTGTCCTCTATTTCAATAAATAAACCTTAGATTATCACCTTTCATACTTACAGGAATTTTCTTTTCTATCATGTTTATATGGTAGCTATGATGATTGATTCTTAAATATTGCTCAGAGAATGTTCCTTGCTTTGTATTATATCAAGTTTTCTAAGATGTTCCAGTATTTTTGCATTTATATTTTATTTATAACCTTTTAATTCTTATGAGTCTACTTTGTTTTGGGATTAGGATAGTATTGGTCTGTTAATATGATTAAGCCATCCCTTGAGACATTTTCTAGATTGAATACAGTTTTTCAGTCATTTTTTTCTTAAATATTTGCTAAAATTTGTTAGTGAATTCACCACTGAAAATATGTGTACCAAGACGTTCTTTTCTGAAAAGCTATTCATTACAGATTCAATATTGTTAACAGGTAAAGACATACTCAGGTTGTCAAATTTTACTACTGTGAATTTTAGCACTGCATATCTTTTGAGGATTGCTCCTTTTTTCCTCCAAATTAACAACATTTCATATACAAAAGAGCAAAACAATTTTTTCATGATATTGATGTAGTGTGCTTTAAATGTTTGTAATAAATTAAAATGACTATCCCATATTCACTTCTAATGTCAGCAGCCTGTATCACCTCTTTACTTTTAGACTAGTTACGCTAGGCATTTATTGATTTCACTGACCTTTGCACAGAGCCTCTAGTTTCGTTGATTTTTGTCTGCTGTTTTTTATTTATTTCTGATATAATTTTTAGTATTTCTTCTATTCTGTTAGTTCAGAAATAAATTTACTTTCCTATGATTTTCTAATGTGGAACATACATTTTTTTTACTTTTTAATATGTGCCCTTAGTTCTCTAAATTTACTTCTAAGCACTGATTTTGCTGCATCTCATAAATTTGTCTAAATTTCTTGGTCATTTTGTTAAAAAGACCTTAGAATTTTATTTAAAACCAACCCTTTAACCCATGTGTTTTTAAAGAAATATTTGTATAATTTGTAAATATTTAAAGCCATCACCTGCTACTTTGTAATTTAATTTCTGTATTCAGATATAATGAGATACATTTTGCATAATTATTTTTTTAAGAGAATAAAACAAAATAAAACAGAACAAAGCAGATCAGAACAATGCAAGCAATGCAGGACCTATGCTTTAAATATGTTATGTTGTGCCGCATGACCTAGACTCTGGTTATCTTTGATGAATGTTCCATATGTTTGAGAAGAAAGTATAGACTGCACTTTTGGGATGGAGTATGGTACAAATTTCAGTGAAGCATGTTTCTATGTTCTGGTTATCTCTGTCCTTACCCATCATAGTGAATTATCTGTTTCTCATTATTTGAGGATCACTGTGGGTCTTAAACTTTCAGATGGTTCCAAACAAAGACTTTCCAATTTTGCAATTTTCTGTTCCTATAAAGATGGAAGTGTTCCCTTCCAAGCTTTTCAAATTTCGGAGCTAAAACCGACAATGATCTAAGTTTCACATGTCAGACACCCAGTTTTTCACTACCCAAGTCAACATGTTGAGCTTCTCTACTATCCCAGAAAATTCTGATTGGTCCCCTCCAACTCAAAAGCACTGAGGACAGTGGATCTATCTAAGTTATTGTAATTAATATCTTTCATATTTTTAATATTCTAACATGTTGTTAATGTCATTCATTGTGCCTAGTACAAATTTTGTAGTATTCACTGCACATCATATAAAAAAGTCATGTCATCTGTGAATGAAAAGTGTGTTAAACTTTCATTTATAAGCTTAGAGGCTTTTTTTTTTGTCATTTGCATTGTCTAAAATCTCCAGAACATTCTTGTTAAAAGTTTTGAAAGCAAATATCAATTTCCTATTTCCACTTAGAAAAAATGTTTAACTTATGTCATTGATGGTTAATAATTATACTTTTTACTTGAACAGGCTTTACTAAGTTTATATTCTTTTCCACCGTGATGAGAAATTTTATTGTAATAAGTATTTAGTTTTTAAGATAAAATTTCTGCAATTATGGAGAATATATCATTCTTTCTAGTATTATGTGGCTGTAGTGAATTATATTCGTTTCTCAATGTTGAACTATTTTACATTCATGAAATCAATCTCACTATATCATGATCTATATTATACTTTATTGTCAGTGCTAAATTTGACAGCATGGTATTTTGTCATTTTTCACTTCAATGTTTAATAGTTGAGGAGCTGTGTAAGTTATTTTTCGGCAATATGCTTTTCAGGTTTTTGAATCAAGTTGATACTGTTTTCATCTTGCTTCATTGTGTTAATAATTTGTCTTAAATATGATTAGCTCATGTTGAAAAACTGACATTATGTCTATGAAGTAATTGGGCACACGTAGAGGTTTTTCCCTTTTTAAAAAATTTAATCATCTTTTCTCTTTCAGGGCCAAATCTTTTATTAAAATTACACGAATATTTCTGCTGATTTCTGAGATATTTTTCAGTATTAAAATTTCAATTTACTTTTCCCTAAATTTTATATAATTCCTTCTATGTCAATGTTTTCTTTAAAATTCTTGGTCATATTTTTAATGACTGATTTAAATCTTGTCTAGTAATTCCATCATCTCTATCATTTTGAGTCATATTCCCATTGCTTGAATTTACTCTTGGTTTTGACTCTCTTACCTTTTTGAGTAGATAATACCTTTAATTGAATGCAAAACATTTTTATAATATGGTATTGAATACCTAGTTTTTTAAAGCTTCTTTACAAATATTGAATACTGTGCTAACAGGCAGTTAATTTTCTTGTTCATCAAGTTTTCTTTTATTTCTTACTTTAATTTTTAAACTAACTGATAAAATAAAATTCATATACAAGAAACCAGCAACTTTCAAATGAACAAGTAACTGGTATTTAGTAAATTCACAACATCGTATGACCATCAACTCTGTATAGTTCCAAAATATTTCCTGCATTTCAAAGTAATGCCCATTACACAATAAGTAGTCCTTTTTTCTCTTTCTCTCTCTTCCCCAGTGTCTGACAATCACCAGTTTATTTTTTGTTTCTATAAGATTCATGTGTTGTCAAAATGTTATATAAATGGGACCACATAATATGTGACCATTTGTGTCAGTCTTCTTTCACTTATAACATTTTTGAAATTTATTCACATTGTGACATGTACTCTTATAGCACTTCAATCCTTCTTACAAAAAAAATAGTATTTTATTGTATTTATATAGTACAACTTCTTTATCCTTTCCCTTTTATGGGACATTTGCAATTTTTCTACCCTTGCCTATTGTGAGTAATGGCGCTATGAATATGTGGGAACATGGATTTATATGAGTACCTGTTTGCAGTATGATTTATGTAAATACTTATGAACAGAAATGCAGGGACATATGCTCAGTTTCTGAGGAATTGAAAAGTTATTTGTCACAACAGCTGAACCATTTTACATTCCAACCAGCAGAGCATGAGTCTCCTTTTTTTATATTGGGCATTCTGTTTGCGTGTTTATTTAATGTATATCAGTATGTAAATTTATTATCCACAAAATGTGCAAATTATATATGAAATCAGTCAAAATGGAAAGAGTTTAAAAACTGCACATAAATTAGTGGTTTTCTTCTGTATAACACAATAGTAATGTGGATTAGCTTTCTAAATTAGCTCTTGGTGTATCTAATGGGAAGGAAATAAGATAATGTATTATTTTGTTATTGTTAAGAAAAGAGTTATAATTAGTAAAATGCAGAGAATAGGAACAATGTGTCATTTGATTAGAATTAGCATTGCATGTAAATTTTAATCATTTTATTAGAGCTTGATGTAAAATTGATAAAGAATTTCTCAACCAAGGAATTTTCCTGAGGTACCTAATGGATTCTTTTAATATAAAAATTTAAATCTTTATTTGTGTAATTTTCTCATAGCTACTACTAAAGTATTATTTATGTTCTAGCATTTTTTCCTTCTATAGAGACATTAATTGTCGAGAGTTAATATTTTCTTTTCTAGTCTTTTTTTTAAATCTCTTTATTCATGAAAAATTACTTAATTATCTACAGTATTTTCTTTCTTATTGTTTTTATGTTTTATCTCAATTCTCATCATTACATTTTGCTCAAAATTTGTTTTCTGGCTTCTTATAAATTAGTTTGTACATTTTGATTAGAATTTTTGTTTCTGTAGTTTTACTGGCTCAAAAACCTCTTATATGTCACTCTGAGATTTTTATTTCTTTTATTATCTTTGAATTTTTTACTTGAATTTAACATATCTCTTGAAAACATTAATATTTAAAGAATCACATTTTATTCAACATTTAGAGCTACACATTTTATTTTATGTTTGGCTTATTTTGGACAGCATTCTTCAGCTTATTTTTCAATTGCAGATATTCCGTGTTGTATAAATCCATTCTTCAGCTTATTTTTATTTGTGATATGCCCATGTAATAGCTTTCTGTATATGAGCATTCATATGTGTGCATTCCATAAACAAAGGTGGCAGCTTGACAATTAAACAGTTGCAGTTCCATACTCGCTTTTTCTGACAATATAATAAATAAGATTTCTATAATAGTTAGATATCTTTAGGGCCTGTGTAAGAAGGTTTTAACTCCTGTGTAAGAAGGTTCATGTCTGGATGTTCCCCAAAAGCCTCATGGGGTCATGGGGGCAGGCTTCACTCCTGGTACCAATTTTGTTATAGTCAGGGTTTACAAGGTGTCTTAGTTACTTTGATCTCGTTGTTGAGACACAATACCTGATGCCCAAAGTGGAGGAAGGAGAGGTTTATTTAGTTTACAGTTCTGGGGGTTTCAGTCCCTACTCAGCTGGTTCCAAGGCAGGGTGGCGTGGCTGAGAGGCAGCCGTTCATGGTGGCTGCAAGTGGCAAGTGCAAACCTCGCCAAGAGGAAATCATGCCCCCATTGTGACCTTACATTGTATGTTGGCTCCACCCCTGGATGGGTGCAGAACTCACATCGCCAATCCCAGCATGAGACAAGCAGTCAACCACAAATGCTAGATTCAGCCGCTTCCATGACTACATGAGGCTTGGGGGGGCCATCTATATACAATCTGTAACACAAGGAAAACAATTAATAGAGGACACATAATTTATGGAATTATTTTATAATAGTCACCCAAAAAATCAAACATAAAAAATGAAGGAAATCTCCCCACACACTAAAGACCCCCTTGTGAGGGCCTGGATCACATGCTAACGTCCTGCATGAGTCCCGCTGAAGACCTAGAGCCCATGACAATGTCTCATGCAAGTCTGTTTTAAAGATCTGCACTGGGAAGACCCAAAGGTCAACAGCGGAAGCTAGAAAGTCTGTGCCAGTAGGTTGAGGGATCTACGCTAGAGTCAGAAGGCGATGCTGCTTTCCCATTAAGTACCACCGTCATCTTCAGCGACAACAAGGTCCTGAGCTCCTCTGATGATGAGAGCAGCTGAGTTCATGTCAGGAAGCCAGATTGACAAACTTCTACAGGAGATTGAACAGTACACATCTTCCCCTCTGGAGCTGGGAAGTGATGCTCAAAGTTCAGAACAGAGCTCTCCCGAAGTGAACTTCAGCCATTATCAGCAGCAGCAAGGTCCCGAGCTCCTCTGATGAAGAGAACAGCCAAGTTCATATCAGGAAAGAAACTCAACAAGCTCCTCCAGGAGGACCAATAGCAACAGGAGAACCAACAACACCACACTTTCCTCTTTCCACTTTCCTCTTCCTTTTCATGTTGGCAACAGTTCTCAGGTGGGCCCTCCACACTCGACACCATGCTGATTCAGTTCAGTTGGGTGTTAAACTGATCACGAATTGTCAATCCACTATATACATATAAATGCTTATATATGACCTTATTTCTTAGGGGGCATCTAGAGTCACTGCAAAACAGAGCAGCAGGTAAAGAAATTTCTTATATACAGTACCACTTTCCCCACACATAAATGAGCTCCCTCATTATAAACTCTTGGTCTCAGGGTACATTTATTATTCTTAATGAACTTACACTGACACATCATTATCACCCAAAGTCCAGAGTTTGCAGTAGGGTTTAATCTTAGCCTTGTATATTCTATGAGTTTGGACACAATTTTAATGACCCAATTCCATCACTATATTATCACTCAATGCAGTTTCACAGTTTTGCCTTTTCCATTATGCTACATAGTTGAAATAACACAACATGTAACTTTTCCAACTATCTTTTTTTCCCTGACTTTTATTACTTATTAACAGGAAATTAAGTTTCCTCCATCTTTTAATGTCTCAAGTGCACACGGATGATAGGGCTGAATAAGAAATGCCTCCTCTTCATGTGCACTGTTTGTTTATCCACTCACCTACTGTAAGAAAACATAGTTGCTTCCAACATTTGAAGACTGTCAATAAAACCGCTATAAACATCCATGTGTAGGGTTTTTGTTTTGACATATGTTTAAATTCATTTATGTAAATAGCAAGAAGCATGATCGTTTTAGATTTTATTCCTTTCATTTTGTAGGATCAAGAAATACTTGCTGTTGGTTTGTTCTTGTTCATTTCACCATATTCAAAGGGCTTCCATTTTCCTTTTCTTTTCTTCAAGCTTTTTTCCATCATAATTGTTTTTCTAAGATTGATTTCCTGTATCATATCATTAATGAGACTCCATTCCTGTAATCAGTAATCAGAACTATGAGAATATGTTTTATGATTTTACAGTCTGGTAGAGTTCCATACACTTAGAACTCTCCGTACACTTTAGTTCCATGCACTTTAGACTCTTACTTCTTGTGCAATTTTTATATATACTTGCTGCTGTAAAGACTTGGAATAGAAACACTAAGAATACAAACAGTGGAAACCAAAATTTATTATTCTAAATACAGGTAATTTTATAGTTGTGCTATCAATAAACTTTTAGAAGACATAGACCATGCTGAATAATCTGGAAGTAAGCAGTTGCTAAACTCTTGCTTAAAACAAAATATAAATGAATTGATATTTTAATTGTAAGAAAATGTATATAAAAATTATGCCTCACACATACATACATTTTTGTGATTCTTTCCTGCACATATGAATTTCCATCTGGGATTATTAACTTTAAACTTTGCAAACTTTTTCAGTGAAGAAAAATGTCTGCTGAAGAATTTTTTTCTCATTTTTTAAAGATCCTTTTTTTTCACATTCAAATTTGACTTTCTTTCCTTGGAATTTTAGAATAGAAGCTTGTTTATTATATAACTTCTCTAACATAATATTCCTTGGTCTTTTCCTTAACCTAAAAAATAAAAATGATTTATAATTGTTGTATTTTATGAACAAAAGGTGTCCCTTCTTTATTATGATTTTTAAAAAATATTTTATTCTTGTTTCCATTATTCCCATGTATAACAAGATTGGGTGTGATTATTTTTCTACACGGATGCTGTACAATTCTATATTTAGGATTTGCTTAAACTGTATACATTCACCAGAATGTTTGAAGTTTCCTAAATTTCTGAGTCGATTTCTGAATCTTCTATCTGAGTTATATTTCAGGATTTTTCATTCTTTTTCTGTGTGTGTGTGTGTGTGAAACCTAGAGCCTTACACATGTGCAAGCACTTTATCAGTGACCTACAGAATCAGCCTGGAATAACACATTTGATCTCTAATTACTAATCTTTGAAAATTGAAAATCTAAAATTTATAGACTAATATTTAACATCAACTCCCTGAAAAATATATACAATAAGTGGTGATCGAAAGTGAATTTAGAGAAGATCGATTAATTAAACCACTCATACGAATGTTTGTTGCAGTATTAATGAAAAGAATGGAATGATACTCTTTTCTGCCTCTTCAACTTGTCATGAGGCATAACACAAATTGTTGGAATTACTGATATTTCTGAATATCTATAATATTCTGGTTTCTGGTAACTGCTTTGAATCTTTGATGTTCTTGGTCTACAACTGACTGACTCTATCTTGCAACATTCCTTACTTGGCCTAGATGATCTCTTTAGGATTCTCTTCTTTTTAAGAACACTTGCATTGGATTTGGGTCACACTTGAATGACCCAGAATGATGTTATCTTGAGATCCTTAGCCTGATTAAATCTGTGCACAATTTCTATTTAATAATGTCAAGTACTCTCATTTCAAGGTTTAGCACATAGACATAACTCTTTGAAGCTCACTACATACCCTAACCCAAAACAATGACCCAGGTAATTTTTCCTACTGGAGTTTACACATATCCTGTAAAACATGGTGATATTTTAGGATACATGATTTGTGAGAATGTAATAAATCCTCCCAGAGACTCTCCCCAAAATGCTTAGCATTTCCCATCATACTATGTAAATCTAATCCAAAAAGTCTCAGGATAAAAATGCAAGCTAGTACCATAAATCCAGGGATATTGAGTTTGCTGGTAGAAAAACTATCTCAAATGACTTCTAGCATGAACAGTTCTCAATTTATGGGTTACACATTTTCCTCTTCCTGAAAGCATTCTATCTTCTGTGACTACATAACAGATTTTAGTTTCACAAGTGGAAAACAAAGTATTCATGGGAAGCCAGTGAAATACAATTATAAAAGATAGCAAACATTTTACTATTCATTTCTCAATCTCTCTTACTCTATATTTTGATCTTTTGTGCAAAACATACATACTACATTTTTAGGGAAAATTCAAAGCTGAATGCCATTTGTTTTGATGCCTATGTTTTTGGTACAACTTCTAATTTTCCAAATAGCCACCTGCCTCAGTTTAGTAAAAACACAGTATAAAGAAGATTCTACTAGTATGTATCTATCTATGATTATTTTTAATTATCTGTTGTGAATTGAATTTGTAAATCAGAAAATAATTATACTGAAGGTTGTCATATCCATGTAAAACATAGTCTTGTAGTGTATAAATCGTGACATTTTTCCATGAGAAACAAAAAAAGCACTTCTAAATCTGCAGCGAGTGACTCTTTCAACTGAACAAAAATCGTTAGTCTTTCTGTGGTAGAAAGGTTCTAACATAGTCAAATTTTAACAGTGCCTGATCTGACAACTTGGCGAATGTCGCTATCATGCTGGCTCATATGTTGTCAAAATTTGTATCTCCATTACTCTTGGTGAAGGGATACACTGGTTTTTGGACATGCCTGCCTCCTGTTCCTTTCATTGTAAGCAGTGTCTAAAATGAATCCACTAATTAACTATTAAGATCAATGAAACTATTCAACTAATGGAGCAATAATTCTTCTTGAGTGGCTTTTGGTGAGCATGTATGTAATCCACAATAACTATCTTCACAAGAGTTCAAGACAAAATTATTGCTCAACCTTTTTGTTATAACCTTAAATTTGTTACTTTGAGGACAAACTAATCTAGAAAAGCTTAGCAATCACTAAACAAAATCATCTGAAATCTTTGCATCAGGGTAACATTATTTTTCTTAGTAAGAATGGAAAACAAATGTCAAGTTTCAAGATCAGTTTATTTTTCCTGTTTTCCTCTAATGCCGTTCCAGGATGATGCCACAGAGTTCTAATATGAACACGGTTAGCTAGGTTATGTTATATGGTACAAACATGTATGTAAATTAGCATCAACATCTAATAACAGGGGCATGTAGATGTTGGTGGGTGGACAATTGCACCATAAATTTCCTTAGACAGTTAACAAGTTATTTACACAACTTGTATCTCCAGAACTCAATTAGGTATACTGCTATCTAGTCTCTTGATTTATAAACTATAGTTGCACCTTATTTGTATGCCATTATAATACATTAGTCTGTTTTATGACATACAAATTATTCACATAGCTACCTGTTTTCCAATGTGTAGATATTCACTCTCCAGCAAAACTGACAATTTATCAATTATGTATCAACAAAAGCATAATAAATAGATGAAGAGAGCATTGTTTTAGAATAGAACCTTAGGGGACAGTTTCTATCAGGGCATAAATCAGGACTTTCTAAAGGATCCACACAGAATTGCACACTGCCTGGGACATCCTTTGCCATTTTGAATCTACTAATCACAGAATGCAGTGCTGAAGTTGGGTGCATTGACACTTTACATAAAGAAATTGCTTTATTTTTAAAATCTTCAAATATGAAACTTTTTCATGGAAACAGCATATTGAATTTTGTATATGTCATGTCTAAAACCTCAAATCTTAACCAAAATTAGGCTTTAACTTAATATTGGAGTCCTAAAGTTCAGAAAGCCATATGTTTAAAACAGAGAAATTTAATCAGTGTAATTTACCTTGAGAAGATTCAGTGAGTTATCAAACATTCATGCAATGTCGAGTGTTTCTTCCATTCTATGGCTTTTATTGAGGCACTTATGATGCAAAATTTTATTTTTCTGTCAATGAACATGATTCCACCTGGA
>RJWT010049640.1:0-10974 GCA_004365215.1 Cuniculus paca | reverse complement strand
CCTCTGTCATGAACTTCCTCTATGATGCCCAAAACCAACAAGGTCAAACAGAGACTGCAATTTCCAAAATTGTGAACTAAAATTAACTGATTGCCAAGGGCATTTGCTACAGTTACAGGAAGCTGACTAATGCTCTGTATTTTTCCTGGATATTCCTTATCACTGGCTTCCCAGTCTTTTTTCTTTTTACCTGAAGAGGGTAACTGAGCTTCAATTCTAAGTGCCTCAAATGAGTAATGTGATTTACTCATTTTCCCGTGAGCATCTCCCATGTGCAAATGAGGTATACTTGTTAATAAATGTTTTTTCTCCCCTTTGGTAAGTGTCTTTTGTTACAGAGGTGCCAACGAAGAACTTAGAATGTAAGAGGGAAAATTGTTCCCCTCCCCCTACAAATGCTAATCAGAAAAAGTCATGCACTTTTAAATGTTAAACAACACCCAGTGCATTATCATAACAACTATAACCTAGATTTTTTCTGATTATTATTGACAAAATGGTATACCAGAGACCTTTTCAATCCAAACCCATTAACAGAATATTCATTCAATCTAGTCAAATAACAATTCAATTATTACTCTCTTAAATGAGCAAAGTCTATTTATTTGACCAAAAGGAATGGAATTTTACCTTCAGTGATTAATGATTTCCATTAAGGCAATTTTGTGGCACAGTGGAGGCATCAGCACCCCCTTGGGAAAAACAGCAGAGTCAATTAATAAAAACAGTGTGAATTTTCATAGTAGAAAAAACTAAGGCCACAAGGGTGCTAGTATCAGAAAAAACATTGCTAAATCAATAAGATAATAAATGAACAGCTGAGGTAATGAATACTAACAAAAAATACCAGCAGAAACTAGTGGACAGAAGTCTTGAGAACATTTCTCTGAACATGCAGGAATCTTGCAGTTTGAACTTGAAGGACCTACAGATCAAATTAACAGATGTGGAATTTGGAAGGTCACCAGTGTGTAAATGAGATCGCTAGTCATAGCACAACTGAAATGACACCAAGAAGAATTGCCATTAGTTATGTAAATTGGATGTCTACACTGACAAACTGATGGATGTAGGATCAGAAAGGTAAACAAGAACCAATTCAAACAATGCCAGCTCAGAAACAATAGCAGGTCTCAGTGCAGGAACAGCGAAATGTGGGACAAAGATGAATTATCTGGTAAGAAACTGAACTAAAGAAATCCTCGTTTTGTGTGTAGTGTGACTTGTTTGGAAATAGTTTGGACCAAAGGAGTCAAAACATGGTATTGTGATAGTCCTTGTGAGAGCAAGTGAATATCACATATAACAGGGAATACATAAAGCAATGATAATATCAAGTATAGTTTCCTTACACCATGGCATATGTATGTAGTCCCAGTTGCTTCTGAAGCAGGAGGATCACTCGAGTCCAGGAATTCAAAGTAAGCCTTAGAAAATGTGGCAAGAAGATATCTCAAAAAAAAAAAAAAAAAGGCAAGCTTAGTCTTTATGGTGACCACTAATGCAAGTTTTCTCAAATTCTTAGCGAAAAGATAAAGAAAGAGCTCACAATGCAAGAATGTGAGGCTTCTCAAGGAAGGAATATTGGGAAGAAAATTGGGTCTAGTTGGATGCAACCGTTAGAGTGTTGGGTAGTTAAGTTATTAACAGAGAAAAATGGCAGTTCAAATATCCATTGATAGTCCCAATAAGTCTACCTAGACTTTCCTTTGCTTGAAAATTAACATAAAAGAGCACCATGGGACTAGTTTAAAATGTACCTCAATAATCAGTGAACAAAGCCTGTAATAGAAAAAAAAAAAGCCTTCAATCTTTGACTGCTTTCTGTATCCATATCCTTTAAAATGTGACTATGCATTCCTGTATGAAAGGGTACAGTTTCTTTCCCCTCTGTTTGCATCTAGGCTGATCGTGTGCCTTGCTTTGCCATATAAGATACAGTAGAAGCAATTCCACGCCAATTCCAAGACTAATGTCCAAGGCTTACTTGTGCACATTCTCCTGGCGTCTTGCTCAGTTACAAGTCCAAGACAGTCTGAGGGTGATGAGAAACCATGAGGAGCAGAGATGACCTGCCCCAGTACAGCCTCCCTAGAGCAACTAGCACCTGCCCACCTGGCCCTGACCCTGAAATCTCAGGCGTGAACTTGCCCACCTCAGTCTGCCCTCTTAATCCAGATCAAATTTCTGATCTCAGAATGGTGGGCTTAATAATTCTTGCCTTAATCCCCTAAACCCGTGGATGCTTTGTTTCATAGCTTAATTTCTATGTCACCCTAAATGCTTATTATGAATACAGACCCCAAATAAAATTTACTACTAGAACAAGTATTCAGTATTAGCAGATGTTTGGCAGGTCATCCTGAATAACATTGAACTACTTGCTTATGAATTTGAGATGATTGATTTTTTTGTTGTTGCTTGAATTGAATTTTTTTTTCATTTTTCCTGGGAGGTATTTTTCTTCATATGCCATGAAAGCCTTTTTTCTTTATAAAGAAATTATGAGGTAAGGTGATAAGGTCAGATTAAAAAAATACACACTGAAAGAAGACTAAAGTTTCAACAGTTGAATTAAAGTATGTATTGGATGCTAAATAAAGCAGAACTGACCTTTAGAAAAGAGACTCGGTGAAATGAAAGTTACAATTGAGACATTGTACCAGGAATATATCTCCAAAGCTCTAATAACTAGAACTGTGACATTAGAATAGAGAAAGACAAACTGATTGGTGCTATTTCACTGATCAATTGTCACATTTATAAAGACTAGCCTTTTCCCAAATTCTAAACACATGTATAAATGCTTAATTTTTGACAGAACTGAATTTCCTAATCAAGGGACAAAGGCTAGATATTTTATTTTTATTCATGGATGCATGTGTGATGAATATATAATAAAAGGTACAAACAAAAGCTTTGGCTGGTCTGATGGCGCACACCTGTAATCCCTGCACTTGAGAGGCTGAGGCTGAAGGATGGTTGCGAGTTTGAGACCAGCCTGGGCTACAAAGTGAGCACACGGCTAGCCTGAACTGCATAGTGAGACTCTGTCTCAAAAAAACAAACAAAAAAAAGCTTTGGGGATTTATTGGTGATATAGTTAATGGCAACATTTTATTTCTTGAGCTACATAGTAGGCATAAACTATTAATGAAATTATTCTCTTATCTTACATGTATTCCATCATTACTATATTAATCAAAGCAATATTTAATAAATCATCTTTTAAAATACTGTAGAATGAAGAACATAATTTAAAAATCAAGTGTATATATAGATATTTTAAATACACGCTATTGCACACTATTAAAATTTTATCCTTCAAAAAACGAAAACTTCATAAATCTATGTATCAAAATCAGGAATTTTAAAATATGTTAACTCTTACATTATAATCTAAAATTAGGTATTTCAATTTTTTTTAGTGAGTTTGTAATATAGACTAACCTTAGAATAAGGTTTCAGCAGGTTATGGTACCTTTAATAATAGAAAATTTTTATCATTGTGCTCAATTTGAGGCCCAGCAATCATGAATTGGGTCTTAGTGGTAGAAATTAAATGATAAATCCTAGGTTTAAGTGAAAGGACCTGGGTTATAAAAATAAGCATAACTCTCATGAGTACTATAATTTTCTGAGTTGTTACCTATTGGGTATTGTACCCAAAGTGAATCACTCAGAAAATCAGTTATCCTTTACAAAATGATTCGTGGGCAAGGCTTATGCCTTCTTGAGTGGGAAGTTAGTATCTCTGAACAGTTTGGGCAGAAATATGAAGTTATCCACTCATCTCCACTTATTACTCAGTTTCCTGGAGTCGTTGCTCTGGAAAGAAAGAAAAATCTTTTAGGACACATGGATAAAGCATTCTGGAAAATATTTGCCTTGGAGAAAGATCATTGCCATTAAATCTCTCAAATCAGGAAAAGGCATTTAATAAGAAAGGTCCAGGTAATATTTCATAACCTATCTTTATAGACATTGGTGGAATTTTAAAGGGAATCCCATGTGTGACAAACTTCTTCCCACCCTGAATTATGAATCAGAAGATATCCAGGGCAAAATATTACCTCATATGGAAAAAATTTCTTATGTTGGATGAAAACTAGGCTGAAGTATTTGACACCATTTGCAGATAAGAACCACTTACAGTAGAACCTAGAATTAATCAGATCTTCTAACAACTGTGGACCAGAGCAGAGCTATCTCCATCACAAAGTGAAATAAATGATGCAATGGAAGAGGCATGGAAGGTAGTGCATATTTGCCTGTCATCGATGCAAATTTTCCAGTTACATAAGCTATTCAATTTCTGTAGTAGTAGACCAGACTGAAAGAAAGCAAGGTTCCAAATTTTATACTCTCAACTACTTAGACTCAACCATTTAGCCTCATTAGGGCACAGTCATTCTTTTCAGGAGAGGAGATCAGCCATCTATTGAGACAAACCTGTTTCACTTTCCTGAGGCTGCACTCACAATGACAATCTTGGATCCTGTAGGTAATCTCATAGATGGTGTGCATTTTTGTCCCTGGGGGAGTTATCACCTCCAGAATCTGCTAAAATTCTCAAAGTTCTTTTTGATGACCAGTTCTCCAAGGATACCCGAGTGCCCCCTCTTCAAGAAGATCATTTGCCTGTGAACAAACTTCCATTAAGATGTGATGATATTAGTCAAAAAATACAAAATAATTCAGGGTAAAAAATAATCTTTTGAGTTCTCAGAAGATTTGCCTTTCTTTTCTTGGTCTTTCAGAAATCACAACTAACTGTGCAACTAGCAAAACAAATCTTGCAAACCAACGAGTTGCACACAGACTAATAACCAAAATTCGCAGAGTCTAAGACCTAAATCTAGGAGACTTGGACTTATCCATAGCCTTTAAAGTATATATTTTCTTTCTGAAAGTTTTCTCCAGTTATTCTCAAGATTCGTACCTTAACATACATTCAAGTAATGTTAACCGAATTAACACTCCAAAGCTATATATTTTTATCCTTCCCAAAACTTTCTTTCCTGTGGTCAAAATCCGTTTCTTCCAGTAACACATGGAGAAGACCAGATGAGAACTGATCCACCTGCAGGTGAGCTGGATCCTGACAGAGAGGAAAGAGAACAGGATAAGGCTCTGCATTTCTAATTTCTCCTTCTGAACTCATGAAAATTATCCCCACCTACACCAGGCTGACACACAAGATGGTAGAATGCAAGTGTGATTTACTACTGGATATTCCCCTACCTGAAAGAATCCACAGTGTCTGAGTAACCTTCTCATCACTGGGACACAGTGCCTGACCCCCACAATTGAAAGAAGGAGAGATTTTGATTCTCAATATCAATCCATGATCAGCTGATTCCAAGGCAGAAACAGCATGGTGGAAGGGCATGGTGGGAAAGAAAAGGTGTTCAACCCTTGGCAGCCAGGAAGCAGATACACAGTGGAGGACCCGAGGATACAAATATACCCTTACGGGCCACATGCTCCATGATTCACCTTCAGTCAGTCCCCACTCGCTAACTGCAAGTCATCCATGGAGCTGCCATGGTCCAATCATCTTCCAAAAGTCCCATCCCTGAACACATGAGCCTTTAGGAAACATTTTAGATCTGGTCATAACACACAAGAATAGGGTTCTCTTTTCTCATTCTTGCTTTTTTAAAAATAATTTATAGTCTAGTGGTTTTAAACTGATTATAATTCTAAATCCACCACTTGTGATCTTTTATGCCTTTGTATCATGTCAGTGCTGTTTGGTTTTCCTAATTATCTTTCTGTCACCCTCCTGTCCACCCTCAGAGCACTCCTGGACACACCCTGTCCCTTCTTCCAAGGGTAACTCGATTTATTATTCAAGCTCAAATTAAATGTCCACTTTCCAAAAGAATCAAATGACCTCCCATGACTTTCTACACTCAAAGCATCATCACAATTTTCTGTTCTGTTTCCAAGTAATGATTACATGTAGTGAAAATATCTAGTTACATTTATGTTCCTCTATTAAAGAGAAATGTTAATGAATAAGGTACAGAAGTGATAAAGTAAAAATATGTAAGAGCATCCCTTTCTTTAGCACCACCTACACTTATGAAGTAATTTTTATGGCAGTAAAACCCTCTTAAAATGTAACATAAATAAAATGAAATGATAATAATAATTATGCAGTGCAGATGCACTATTTGTAATATCCCTATGTAGAAGCCATAACATGGCTATGTATTTTACCTTCTGACATGATCAGATTCATTAACTCATTGGAAAAAAAAATCTTGCGTGAATAAAAGAAAACAGATTCTGTATCCAGAAACAAAGTTCAGACCGTGAAGTTTAAAGAGTGAAGACTGTGAAGTATTTTGAAAACTCAAAGGTGGCTGGCTCCTTTTGACATGCCACTGTTGGGCTACTTATTTTTATTTAATTTAATTTTATACTTTTTTTTAGCAACATATCACTCAAAGTGATTAACTGTCTATCTTTAAAGTGATTAACTCTTTTTTTCTCAATGCATATAGAGTTCTGCTTATCAAATAAACAAACAAAAATAATAACCAATTAGTACCCAGTTAATATTCAAGTTGTGTCCCTTTGATCTTTTAGAATAACTTACTCTGTTTCTGTACCAATGCTGAGCCCTCAGCAGCTACTCGCTTCCTATATATAAGGGTATTTTACTGTGCTTTGTAATTTACAAATATCTTCCCACCCACTGTCTTACCTGTGCTTCCCTGAAATTCTAGTGGTTCATGTTACTTTTCTATCTGTTAGATGAGGGGAAAGCAAGTAGCAGGGGTGCCCTCAAACATAAAGCTACTTACTCCAAGTGCTGTAATATTTTTATTTCACTTCAGCTAAATTGTTATGGTTTGAATCTAAAAGGTCTCCCAAAGGCTCATACTTTAAAGTCTTGATCCTTAGTGTAATCATGTTCAGGAAGGCTTGGAGAAGTGGCTGGATCATGAGACATCTAACCTCATCAAGCGGTTATTCCATTGATGAGCTCATAATGGACAATGTCTTTGGGTGGTGGTAGAAACATTGGGAGGTTGGACCAAGCTAGAGAACCTAGGTGTGCCCTGGAGGAGTCCTAGGTGTGCACCTGGAGGTGTGCCCTGGAAGAGTCTATCTTGTCTCCACCCTCTTCTTCTCTTTCTCTTTGTTTCCTGATTGCCATGAAGTGAGCAGCCTCCTCTGTCACAGGCTTCTCCCACCATGCCAGCTGCTTTGCCACAGGCCTAGAAGCAAAGGAGCCTGCTGACTATGGGCTGAAACTGTGAGCCAAAATCAATTCTCCTCCTTTAAGTGAAAAAAAAAAATACCATTTTCTCAGGTATTTTTTCACAGGACAGAAAACTTACACATAAATCTAGTCCCATCCTGGAAGGATCTACTATAAAGGAAACTCATTTCTGACACATATCCAATACTGTAACCAGAAATGTGAATTTCAGGATTTGAGTTATTCATTCAAATAAAATAATGTTACACTTGTTCACTCAATAATCATGTAGAAATTCATAATATAGAGTGGAAAAATCCTTGACAGCAGAAGATTGAAGAAAAACAATGAAAACAACACTATGCATTTATTAAGTTATAATTTAGTGCTACTTGTTTGATTATGTTCAGGAACATAGAAGCTATACTACTTTTTACCTGTTCTTTGAGTTTATTTTTCATGAAGTCATTTGATAGATTAAACCCAATAAAATAACTGGCATCCAGATTTATTAATTTCTGAACTAGAAACTTCAGATTGATGACACCTAAGCAATCACATGCACTCACTGTGATTCAAAGGACAATTTCAAATATATACTGCCCTACTTCCTTGCTAACGTCAATGAGACTTCACCATTCTTAGCTAACATGTACCTATGTTGCTGTTTCTAATTATCATGAACTCAGTGGCCTAAAAGTAAGGTTTGGAAGGGCTTGTATTCCTCATGGAAGCTGAAGAAGAGAGTCCATTGCTTTCCTCTTTGAGTTTCTAGAGCTTCCTTCCTTGCATCCCTGGGCTCATGACCCTGTTGTTCATCTTCAAAACAAGCAATACAGGCACATATCCTTCTCCTCTCCTATAATTAAATATGTCTTTCATAAAGATCCTTGTAATTACATTCAGTGCCCATCCAGATAGTATATATGGTTCCAGTTCATGATATTTTGAAGACTCTCAGTCACACATCCAAAATTCTTTTTGCCATTCACAGTTTCCAAAGAGTAGGTTCTAGATATCCCTGGGGGTAATGATTCAGTTCAGCACAAGTTCTCAAAACAATTTTCTAAGCAATTGCTCATGATAGGTTTGTACTATGAAGCCTATTTTCCTGAAATGAAGCATCTTTGAAGTATGAATGTAGAATTTTAGAAATCTAAGTTTTCTTATCTGAACACTTCATTTTACAGACTGAAACTGACGTCTACTGAGGTCCTACAGAATCTGGTTTGGAAGCAAATCTTTCTGGTAAGGAAACTGATTACAACCCATGCTTCTTAATGGCCACATTGGTGCTCATTCTTTCACCATGCAATGGTTTAATGGACTGATACTTGGAAGTTTAGAGGAAATAGCAGCAGAATGTTCAATTCATTGAACTAACATTGATATCTGCCAAATAATGAAAGAAGGAGAGGAATTTAGGTCATACAGGATGTGTTTGTGTTATTAGAAAAGCTACCAAGTAATTAGCTTCCTTGGTTGTAACAGTTGGTTACTACTACCCTTAGTAGTGGTTTATAAATTTGGTTGGAAAATGATCCTAGAAATTTTCATATTTCTGGCTTTCTTGTAAACTTCCATTGACCCTTTTTTATATATTTATCCTTGAATAATGATTTGCAGTATCAGAAATATAAAGGAGATGAAAGAGGGGGAGGGACACAAACAGGTATATCTTCTTAGTAGACAAGAGGAATACTATCTAGACTGCTCTTCCTTCAAAAATATGAGTGTAGTATTTGAGTTGGTGTGGAGCATTATATTAACTTTAAAATGACTTTAACATTTGCCTACCCATAGTATATGATGATGACATGGGATAGAGCCTGATGTTAAATTTGTCTGTCCTGTATTAATTGGGATAACTCAGGAGATGATAACTTCTTTTCCAATGGCTCATCCCATATAACATAACTCACTTATTTAATAAGTGATAGCATTAGGTTCCTCCAAATTTTCTATGCTTCCATACCAACATTGGTATGGCTTGGAGTAGTTCATTCTCCAAGTATCCATGTGTTGAAAACTTGGTCCTCTGTGGTGCTATTGAACTGTTGAGACTTTTAAGAGGTGGAGGTGAGGAGGAGGCATTGGCTATCCTTCCTACAGGAGGAATTACGAGTAGTTCTTATGGGACCCAGAATTTTTTCTCTTGAGACATCTGTGAAAATAGCAAGCCTGAACTCCTCTCTTTTCTGCTACATGTCTTGTCTTGAGATCTTTCTTCTTTATGAGTTCTGTCAAATGCCAGGATGTCCTCACCAGAGCTAAGCTGATGTTAACACCATGACCTGGATGGGGTTGAGTCAGGTTGGGTTTGGTTTGGTTTGTCTTTTTTCAGTGCAGGAGATCAAATCAAGAACCTCATATGAGCTAGGTAAGTATTCTACCACTGACCCACATCTCTAGCCAGTACTTTTTCCTTAAAAGTTCAGAACTGTGAGCTAATTAAACCTTTTTTCTTCATAAACAATCTGCTTCAGATATTTCATTATAACAATGAAAAGCTGACTAATGCAACGATCCTATGTATGGTGGTTCCTAGCTTCATTTCTATTACATTGTTGGTGCCAAATCACTGTCACAGTTTTAGTCACTAAGCCTTAACACAAAAGCACAAAAACCAGAAATATTATTGGGAAGTGGGAGGTAGAGGCAAAATGATTTATTTTCATGGATCCCTTTCATTTCAGGAATGAGAAAATGCTAGGAGCCTCCAGAATATGTTTCTTTATATCCCCTTGGCCATAAGTGACCAATAAGTTTTCCAAAGTTCGTTCATTAAGAGTCAATTAAGTTGCTATGACTGCTTATTTCATCCGGTGAGGCTAAGTACTCTGCTTAGGCAAAAAGCAAAGAAAGATTGAAAGCATGAGAAAGAAACAAGGAAGTTTTTTTGGTCACACCAAAGCCAAAAAGCATGCCATAACATCCACATATGTGTCATGTAGCACCAAGTACCTGCCTCTTCTTCACTCTGGAAACCCAACTCCTGTTGGGAGCCATCAAAGCAAGAAAATGACCATATGTGTATGGTTGGGGCATGGCCTGCAGGGCTGGGGCATGACCATCCCAAGAACAAAGAGCCCCCAGAGTAAGCCACATGAAGAAGCTCCTTCAGCCCAGAGAACACCTAGCCCCAAGACAATCCAAGTGTGGGTTGCTAGGATAATGGATATCATATTACATTAAGTTGCTAAAAGATATAAATAAACACCCCTGCAGTGAGGGGGCAATTCCTTTCCTCCCATCAGGAGAGTAAGAACTCCACCTGACCCCAACTTTGTCTCTTCTTTATTTTCTCATTCTCCCACAATCCTTCACCCCAAGAACCTCAAGGGCTGCATGGGCCATGGCAAATTCTCAATAGATGGTTTTTGTTCATTATTCCAGATAATTTAATTTTTCTGTAAATTAACTTTCCTTCCAACTTATAGATTGCTGAAAGGGTAGGGACATACATATAAATGACATAGGTAGCAGGCTAAGTCCTGGCCCCATCTTCAATGGCAGCTATTTTTACAAACAGCTTTCTTACACACAAAGTTTAAATTAAGACTCCTATAGACATGAGAGGGTTCTATTACAAAGTTTATGAAATATGCAATGTAGAATGATACAATCCCAATTACAGCTGCTATTGTTAGCCCTGTTTGGTCTGAGACAGTTCTAATGTAACTGTTGTCTTGTGTAAGTATGACTAGTATTTATTTCCACTTGCAAAATTGTCCAGAGTTGGACAATAAATTACA
>RJWT010049639.1:0-10966 GCA_004365215.1 Cuniculus paca | reverse complement strand
GTAGGGATGCTGGCTCCCTGCTGAATCTCTGAGTTAAACTTCTAAACTTCTCAGGTTGACACAGTGTATCAACCATATCAGTCTTCTTCTATGAAGGTCTTGGATTTTGTTTCTCTCTTTCAACTTGATTATGTCCACCTTCTGGGTTTTGCAGATTTTGCACACTTTCTGGCATTTTATGAGCATTTCTAATGTTCTATTGCTAACGTGGCAGAGGTGGCCTCCTTCACACAATATATTGTTGTCACCAAAAAGCAGCTGCTACTCAGAGTTCTATTCCCAAGCCATTTTTCCTTTGGGTTGATCCATGTTATTAATATGTTCTTTTCAAAAAAGGGGAAAGGAACAGAAAAGATGTTACGATGACGATTATACAAGAAATATACCCTCCCCATATTTTCTGTATATAAAACTTGGGTGACAAGCACTCTCAATGATTTGAGCTGTACTGTGGCCTAGAAATCATGTTTTCCCCAGGGACAGCTGCTTTGATGACTGGCTCCAGTGATTCAGCGGTTTCTGCCAGAGGACAGGAAAACTGATATCTGCTACTGTGAGTACTTCCTTAACTTTGGGTGTCAGGCATTTGTCTCAGCAATGAAAGAAAAGTAACCAAGAGTGGGTGATGGAAACAGAAATTGGGGCCTAGTGGAGTGGAGTGGGTCATGGGAGTGTGCTCTTGGTGGCTATATTGGGTCCCTAACCCTTCTTCTCAGCTCTTTCTTTCTGTTTCCTGGTTGCCCTGAGGTGAGCTGATTTCCTCCACTACACATTTCTCCACATGAGGTTTCTGTTTTGGAACCAAACATGGAATGAAATGGCTGAGTCTATCAGCCAAAATTATCTCTTCCTTCTTAAGTTAATTTTATCAAATATGTGGCCACATGGTTAAAAACCTGTCATTCTTGAGGTACAGGGGATATATAATTTGACCAAAAATGCTATATTTTGCACATTTTCAATAAAGAATATAGAGTCAAGGTCTTGTATGGTCATAACTTTCTGGATTTGAAGATCACTAAAGTCTATATTCAACAGATTCTATACCACCCCCACATGCAACCTAGACAAACACACTATTGCTTGAAGAGGATTGCCTGTGTTTGTGAACCTCTCAACAACTTTGTTTCATTTAAACAGACCCAAAAATAATTCCCATTTTCCATACATCATATGCTCTACTCTGCAATTGAAGGAGTAAGTACTGTCACAGTGTTTTTTTAAGAAAACAAGTTGTATTATATATGTCCCCACTCCCCAAGATGATTGTAAACCACACATACTATAAACCTGTACTAATTTTTAAAAAACAGTAAAAGATGACTTTTGAAATGTGTAACTGTCTCATCTTCACTCCATACAAGGGGTCATTGCTCAATAACTAACTCTATGGAAAAAATGGAATGCAGGAAGCAGCTTGTTTCTCTGTATCCAGACTGTTACCTTCTTCTCTAATACTTGACTGCCCTTGTTGGGAAAATGAATACGGGAGTTTTGTTGCCCTTTTCATTCTAACACCTGCCCAACAGGAGGGAGGACCCACTGCATCATTGGAACCTTCAATGTATCCTGTCGTGCCTCACAACCTGGAGAGATTTTTTCATCTCTTCCTTTCCCTTTCTTCTTCCTCTGTCTCTGTCTCTCTCTCAGTCTCTCTCTCTCTCTCTTTAAGGATGATATCATGTTCAAAGTGTATAGACCTTATATATATTTTAGTGTTTGAAAATAACAAGGGACTCTGAAATATTACAGTGACCTCAGTGGTGACAGATATTTCTGTTCAATATTTCCTTATAGAGTTTGTTGATGTGATCACAGTAGACTCTGATTTTAGTGTTATCCAGTTAGTGCTTCTGAAGCTGTGTCAAGGATATGCATTTACTGTTGTTCATTCATGTAGTGATTTTCATTCATTTTTATAAGTAAGCATATATAATTCAGATATGTACTGTTTTATTCATCTACTAATTGATGTGCTCAGTCAGTCACTTATTGTGTTAGTTAAGGTAATGTGTACTGCTTAATAGACAGATCATGAAATCCCTATAGCTTTATCCAGGCATGGTGGCACATGCCTATAATCCCAGCTCTCTGGAGGTTGAGGCAGGAGGATCACTGCAAGTTTGAGGCCAGCCTGGGCTACACAGTGAGACTCTGTCTCAAAACCACATACCCCCAAAAATAATATAATAAAAAGTGCCCCCCAAAAATAAATTAAAAAACCACACACCTCCCCCAAAAAGAAGAAATTTGTATTTCTCTTTAATGAGTCTAATGTGAGAATTCGGAGGAATATCTTTTCTCTGTTGTTAATTTCCTTGTCAGTTACTGTCTGACTGCCAAATGAATATAATGCCTTAGCTTTTGTTACAATTTAAAGTACAGTTCTTAGCAATAATAATGATAATGATAATAATAATAGAGTAATAAATGCTGTGATAGATAATTTTAGGACCCATGTTTGCATAAAAAATTGTAGAAGTTAATTGAGAATTATAATGATATTCACTCACCTGGCAATCCCAAACTTATTCTGTATCATCTGAGTCCACCACATAATGATCCTATTTCTTTCCTCTTTTGAAAGTACTGTTTCCGATATCTGGATTCAAGGTTTCTATAAAAAGCAAAGAAGAGGGGGAAATGCACACTCTCCTCACAACCCCACTGGCAGAAAATCAACACTTATTGCTACCTCTCAACTTCCATTGGCAAGAAGTAAGCATATAGCTTAGGCACTGTAAGTAGAATGCTACCCTCTCCCTTGCTAAGTAGCCACATGCAGTGACTAGGTTATCTTTCATAGCAATTAGACTCTGCAGATGTGATTTAAATTACGGACCTTAACATGGGGAGTTATCTTGGGTTACCCAGTTGGGTCCAATCAAATGACATAAGTCATTACAATAGGACATTTTATGGTCGGACAGAGATGTGATTACAGAGAAATGGTTGAAAACTCAATGTTTTGACTTGAAAGTTGAAAGAAGGGACCACAAACAAGGAATGTAGACAGAGCAACAGCTTCTCACCATGGGCACAAGAAAGGAACAGCGCTCAGGCAGAGTCTCTGATCTCACCTCAGATTAATCCACAAGAGAATGTATGATAATAAACTTATGTGGTTTCATGACAGTGTTTGTTTCAACTTCATACAGCAATGATAGAAAAATAAAAAGTGTTCTCAGTCATGATACTGTGTGTATCTGGGGTCAGAAAATTCTTGGTCATAATGACCTATTCTGTGTGTTGTACAATGGTAGCTGTATTCCCAAACTGAACTCAGAAGATGCCAGTAAAAACCCGCCTTCACTGAGTTGTGACAGTTAAAATGTTTCCAGACTTCCAAATATCTTTGGTGATTAAAATCTCCTGTGATTAAGATTGACTCACATAACCAAATCTGTATGCACTGGATAGAGGTTTAAGAAGTGATTCATGGCTAGGTGGCCACCCTAAAACTGACTTCCCCAAAACCATTTGCTAAAGAAAGATAGGAGAATTTGATGGTCATCTCTACCACACTCTTCCAACCAATATTTAACAAGAGCCTATGTTAGGACTGCCAGCCTATGTTCTGTGTAATTCTGGGTTTGTGTATTGTTGAATAACATAGTTTTTGTTCTTATTTAGCTTAAGATCTAGTAAAGGAGACATAAAACCGAAAGTTTTTAAGCAAAATTGCTAAAAGTGTTGAAGTACTATGAATGAAGTAGAGAGCATAGCAGAGATTTTTTCAAAAGGCACTTAAATCAGGCAGGATGACAACACTAAGAAGAGACATACTCAGGAGTCTTTCCTGATTAAAAATGAATTAGGAGAATCATCAATGAGGAGAAAGAGAGGCATTACAGAAATAGGTAATGGTGTGGGGTCTTGGGCTGAGGAAAGGACAAGCCTGGCTTCTCTTGGTAATGAAAAGGAACTGGGCACATAAGTCTCAGCACAGAGGAAAGAACACCAAATCAGCCCCTGATAACAGGGCTTTCAAGACTTTCAATGGGCCATGGTGGACATTTTTAATGGGGTGTAGATGTACACCTAAATCTCCTTTAAGGAAAACCTTTTCACACCTGCTAGAAATGTGGTCCACAGTTGGTTTTCAGCCTCCAGCCCCTTCTTTGGGCACCAGCCACAGAACAATGGCCTTCCCAAGATCCTGCTTATCTCCTCCTTTTACAGAGGCACAAAGGAGATGCTAAACACTGGATCTTTCTTGTCCTTTTTTCTTTTCTTTTCTTTTCTTTTTTTTCTTTTCTTTTCTTTTCTTTTTTTTGGGGGGACATTACTAACATCATCCCCAAAGAACTGTGATAAGCAGAATTTCATTTGTGCCCACTGTTAAATAAATTTTCTAAAAGTCTTTTGCTCTAGAACAGGATCTTCAAAGCTTAGAATTTGAATCCAAAGCATTAGAATCACATGGACACTTGTAAAATTACAAAACCTTCAGGTCTACTCAGACTTACTGAATCAAAAACTGTACAAGTAAAGCTGGGAATGTATCTTACCATACTCACCAATGTTGGTTCCAAAGTTGATTTAAGAAAATTGAGAATTACTAGGGTAGGTTTGAGTTTATTCAACTATCACATACCCAACTATTTCTGTAAAACTGATGACTCTTATGATTTTTTTCAAATGAAGACAGATGAGACTCAATAAGAATTCTAATCTTTTGATCTTTTGATAAATTAATTTTTTACTGTCTTTTCAGAAATATAATGTTTAAAAATGTAGTACACTTAAACTGACAAACTTCTTAACGGTAAAACTATAAATGACCAAAAGAGTTCCATTATCCAAGTACATTCCTAGGTATGTGCTTAATTTGAGTGGTACTGCAGGTTCACGTAGATATTTTGATTTCTGGAAATAAAAAGCTTTGTATTTTATATGTTAGTCATGGCAGCAAGAGAGGGCTAATGGGGAGAATTCAATGAATTTAGTATAATGTTAGTACACAGTACAGCTCTGCAAAATAAAAAAAGATGAGTGGGAAATTAAAGTCAGTGGTATCAACACCATTTTTATTCACCCAATTGGTATTGAATATCCAATAATATGCCATGCCTAAAATAAAACTTTGCAAGAGTTCCCAGGGATTAACTTTACTGTTTTTCTTCTATTTAAGACAATAAAACCTAAAATAATACTGCATTTAACAAAGAAAAGTGGAGCTAGCTTTGATCTCTTCGATGTGGTGGTACTGTTAGATTTTGTGCACAAATTCCTGATTTCCTGATCATTCAATTATGACGAATATACAGCACTGCTTTCTCCATTCATGAAAGCTTATCAAAGTCAAATTGATAAAATGATAAGGATTTAACAGTAAACTGTTCAAGAAGTGTCCTGAGAAGAGTGTGAATTTATGATTAAAACAAGAAGCTTATCTTCTGATTTTGTTGTATCGGACAAGACAAACTCTTGTGTTAGAAATCGGTACTGTGAGATAAAGGTAACAGTGTCAATTTGATAAGTAGGTGACAATATCTACCTTCTAAGATTTTACAAGGGATTACATAAATGTACTCAGGAGGTAACACATACGGCACTGAGTCCCTGACACAACCATTTGAGTCACAAACTTTCCCAAACGGACCTCACTTTAGGAGCATTCCTAGATGGGAACAAATCCTGGAAGGAGCTCACGTGTCTGATGAACATTGCCACATCTGGGCTGCCGTGTGCTTCCTGCACCATGCCATCGTGTACAGTACTGCTGAATGAACAGGGATTTGCTGTATTTGTGTGTGTGTGTGTGTGTGTGTGTGTGTGTATGTGTGTGTGTGTGTGTTTGGTTTTTTATGCTTCACATTGCATATTTGTGTCAAAGGTGTGTGAGACTCACTGTGTCAGACTTACACACGAATCTGATTTATGAACCTTTTCTTGGAATGGGACTCGTTCGTAAATTGGGGACTTACTGTAATTTATATTTGTAATAGAGAGTTCTGAAGGTTGAGATCCTTAATGCCCAAATTGTGGAGTACCATTCGGTAATTATTTTTCATCTCTATCCAATAAATTTGAAACTCTCCTCCAAAGAAGTTAAGTTAAAAATCAAAGCTAGTCCCATAATATGTCCCACATTTCTGTGTCTGTGGCAAAGATGAATAGAGAGGCTTCCGAGTCGGCCACCGTGTGATTATTCACCTCACTACCAGTTCCCTTGCGACAGAGTGCACAGCAGTCTCTGGCTGGTTGGCTAAGACAGAGTACGTGGAAGCCAGCTAGACATCACTGAACTATTTCCCATCTCCTTTTGCCTTTCTCTTAGTCTCAGTTTTCTTACCCATGAAATGAAAAGGATACATTGAAGAATATCAAATTTAAAATTTTATGCTTTACAAGGAGGGAAAGTGTAAGACTTTTCCCTATTTCTTCCATTCTTTATCTTCTTCTCTTTTAAATTTGCGTGCTTTCTTTTCTCTCTCTAGGGTCAGCTTTTATATTTTTTCTTTGGGTATTCCTGAAAACTGACAAGTAACCAATACACAATCAAAAGTACTGTCATATCATTCCTGTTGAACATATTTAATTATACTCTAAGAGACCTAAAGTAATTAGTTAATTAATTTTTATAGTGCTGAGATTGAACCCAGGGTCTCAAGCATGCTAGGCAATTACTCTACCAATGAGCTACACCTTATCTCCAGCCCTAAACTAATGTTATTTGAGACAAAAAGGATTTACCTTTAACAGTGAGTTTCAGGTAGATATACAGTTGGCTATAATAAGTACTAAAGTTTATTAAGGAATTATTTATGGGAAGTGGAATAACTTAAAGACCCTTAGTTCAAACAAAGTAAATAACCACCTAGTTTCAAAGATGGACTTTAAGCAGAATACTCACCACAGAGCTGGAAAACGTTATCAGAAATATATTTATATATTTATGCAGTGTGGGTAGAATTTATTTTTTCTACAAAATAAATAGAATATGGAAAGAATAATCTCTTTCAGTGGAAGCTATGTCCTAGATACATAGAATCTGGAAGTTGAAAATTTTGAAATTATGTTTTACATAAGAGTCCCCAAGAATTTGAAGTAACATAAACTAGAAAAAATATTTAAGCACACCCAGAAAATATTCAAATCGTGCAAATTAAAGTCAATAACTAGATATGCTTCTTTTTCACGTTATTACAGTAGTTTGCCAAACAGAAAACAAAAATTTCAACATGAAACATGTTCAAGAAAAATAAGATTCAGACAGACACTATTAAAATCTATTTCAGAAATCTCAGTTAATTCAGTTAACTATAGGAAAACCACACACACACACACACACACACACACACAGCCACACATATATATACCACGACTGTCACAAAGCCACATAAATGGCACTCAGGGTAAAATAATGCCAAAGAAAGAGGAAAATCGAGTTCAAAAAGAATAACAAAGATAAATGAAAATTGCACATGATATTAAGATTTAAAAGTTCTTAACAGTTCCACGTGAAGGTTAAATCTACCATCAGTAGCGTGGGGAGCACAATTATTTATATATAAAGGGTTCGCTTATGTACAAAGATCGCATAAGTAAATTTTGACATTAAGTTGCAAATGTCATGCAAGAAATACAACTGTCTGATTGATATGCACAGTGTTTGCCAGGATGGTGACAGCCAAAGTAAGTTCAAAGTCACAGGAAATGTTGTCATCAGCCTAGTGTAAAAAATGTACAATTTCTTTCTGTTTAAAGGTGAATACTACCATCTTTTCCCTAGGCTACTTGTTCACTGTAGCTTATTATCATTACAAAGTATTAGCTTTTCCATATTGTGTTCATATTGGGGAGGGCATGTTTTAGACAGCTCACTGACAACGTTTTTGAAAGAAGCAGTTATTCTCTCCACTAAAAATTACTAAGCAGCTTGTTTTTGAGAGCAAAATCTCTAAATTGCATGCTTGCAAATTCCTCTTTCCTGATAAATCATTTAATATAAGGAAATCAGAGAGAAGTGAGCAGTATCTAATTAATATCTTTTAATGCCTAAGTAATGTCAAGCATGACTCCAATTTATAACTGAACTATATTTTTACATTGAAAAATTCAATTACATTTACTGACAGACTTTGAAATGCCACATTATTTATATTGGCAAACTTTGCAGGCTCACAGTATATTTATTAACATTCTTTCCACAGAATAAAGCATATATACAATACAGATCACTGCATTCTTCATTTTTTAATCTTTCAAAGTGATATGTATATCTATCCGAGCAGCAAGGGACTGCATCAGCCTAAGAGAGCCAAAAGACCAAACACAAGCAGGACATTAATGTGCCCTTCCTTTTAGTTCTCCAGGCAAAGCAAGGTAACCTTGACATTTCACTCTCCTCTCTGGCTCCCACTCGCCTTTTTCATTCTGCTTCTCTGGTGCCTCCCCCTCAGCCCCTCCCTGTCCACCCCTGCTCCTACAACCACAGGGCCTCCTGCACACATCAACAATTTCGAGCTGTGAAGAGGTTCACTTGCCACGTTGGTGACTCAGTTGCAATGCACAAATCATTCACTGGGATAGCTGGAGGACATGACAATGACAGAGAGACATCTGTTGGGCAGAGGGGAGGGAAAGGGGGTTATTCACAGCTGGTGCATTAGTCCTGCTAGCCACTAGGCCACCGCAGTGTCCTCCTCCTCCAGCTTCCTTCCCGCTTTCTGCCTGCATCCTGCTGTCAGCTGCCAAGAGATATCTGTTCTCACCCTTTGCTGAATGAAAAGGTGCTAATGCATGACTTCGGGATATGTCAGAACATACAGTACTTACAAGTGTTTGCAGAAAAAGAAATGAGTAACTAAACAGCAATTTTCTTGCAAAAGAGAAGGGAAAAATAGGCAAGGGCTAATCCTTTTCCTTAACTGTACCCTGGGGGTTAGGGTGATTGGGAGGGGAGCTTTCTTAGCTCTAAGCCCCCCCTCCCTTTCTCTAAGTGAGATGTACCATAGTTTTACATCTCTTAGTATCCTAAGGGGGGGGACATCTTCTTCAAAGTGGTTATGGTGTATATTTCTGCTATCTGATCTCAGAAAATGTATCAATTAATATAAAAGAAATAATTCAAAATAATTATCAGAGTAGTCTAGGATATTAGTTTGCATGTTTTTCTCCTTGTTAGGAGAAAGAGACAAACTTAAAAAAGGACTGAAAGAGACATTCCAGTTGTGTGTGATAGCTGTGATTAGATGCCACACTGGGACATGTTGTACAAATCTTTATCTGTTCTCACATAATGCCTAGAATATATAGCCCATTCATTCACCTCCGACAAGAAGAGATTCCTCTTGGAATTGAGCTAACATAGGTGACTCCTTTTACACCTAAAATCCACATCCAAATCTTCAGGCTGGTTTTAGAAATGTGATGATCCAGATGAGATGGAAAGATCTATCTGAGGCATTTGAATTACAATGCTGAATCAGTGCTACCAACAATGACAAATATGCTAGTAAGAGAGCAATTTTTCACACAAAAACAGCCACAGATCTAAAATGCAAAACACAATTAAACAAACCATATGTAGCATGAGTGAGATGATTTTTTATTGGACAACAACGCCTGCCAAATATAGCTCAGCAGAAAGATCCTGGAAAGTCAGGGCTCGCAGTCCTTGAGAAACAATTCTGCAGCAGCATCCTAAAGTGCTGCTTAATTTTTGTAAATTCTCATATTATTCTTGTGGCTCAGGTGACAGAAAGAAGTAAACGAGTGTGAAGAATTTAAAGGAGAAGTCAAACCCATCAGATACAGTAAACTCAAGTCAGATTATTTTTAAAAATTAGATAAAATGCCTGTCTGTATACCTTTCATTTTCGACTAAAACCAATGAAATTTTTTCAGAAGTTGTTTTTTCACAAGTTATTACCCTACCAGAATGTCTTGCAACCATTTAGTACAAAACAAGAATTCAATTTTTAAGTAGGGAGTCCCATATTTTAATTCCTCCTTAAAAAGCTTAGCGAGGTCATCTAATGTATTCAATTTTTTCTTGATTTACTTTCTAATACTTATTTTTAATGAATTGGGTGATTTCAATTTAAATATCTTTTAACAAAACAGTCTAAAGTGCTCATAAAAATGATGTTAGCATTTTTCTATAAGTATGCAAAAATACAATTAATCCATGCAAAGGAATGTTGATTTGCTAGGATAATTCATACAAACTAGCAAAATAGCTGTTTACATAATTTGACTATCATAAGAAATAGGCTAAATTGTTATTGGTATTGTTGCCAGAAATTCTTAGGAAATGCGTTTTCCACAGATCTTGCAGTTTAAATCCTAAACTCATTTTCATCATTTTTAAAATTAATTTTTAAATGATACATAAAAACATACAAGTTATTAACAGAGTAAAGTAGTGTGATACAGGTATATATTGTATAATATTTAAGTCAATTTAAATGTATTTGTCTTTCAAACATTATCATATTTTATGATAAAAAGTCCTAGCTTTTTTATTTTTTCTTTATTTTAAGTAGGGTAAAACCAACGAAAATAAAACAGAATAAAACCAATCAAAACAATTCAGTGTGATACAGGACTTCAAAACATTACAAAATCAGCAATAGTTACCATAATGCCTTTTGTTATCTTCACAATAGCTGCAGATACCTTTGGACATAGTAAAAATCAAACAACAGAATGGAATAAAAACAGTAAATACAAAACAATGGATGCAATAAAGGACTTCAAAACAAGACAATAGTAAATCCAAAATGGCTACCATAATATATCTTGCTATCTTTGAAATAACTGCTCATGCCATCAGATATAATATAATCAGACAAAACAAATGAGAATAAAACCCAACTCAACAAAACAATGAAAGCGATATAGGACTTCAAAACGAGACTACAGGGAATCAACAATGGTTACCACCCTCAGTGGAAGATCTCCCCTAGATGCCACACTGCATACAGATACCTTCTGAACAGATGATTGGACCAAT
>RJWT010049638.1:0-10969 GCA_004365215.1 Cuniculus paca | reverse complement strand
AAGTGTGTCTACTATACATATATAATGCTCTATGATGGAAAAAAATCATCATTACTTTATTTTATCACTGTATTCCCAGATTTTAATTTGAAACAAGGTAACCTTTATGGACTATTTTTTAAAGTAGCAGTCAACAGATGCACAAATAAATTAATATAGTTATGTTTAAATAATATTTCTTGAATTAAGAAATGACTGAAGGTTAATATCAAAGATATTGCACAAGAATTTAAAAATTTGACAGAGGTTAGACAAATTACCAACTCAATTTTTTTCTAATCCCAAGATTCATTTAGTCTTGAGTGAGTGCCTATCCTTGAAAATTTCCAATAAGGCTTGCTCTAAATCCATCAGAAATCATTTAGAAAAAAGTCATTCACTGCTTAGAGGTTTGATTAACATGGTCTTTAAGTCACCTTCTAGCATCAAGATCCAGTGAATTATTTCATGATTAAACCTAGCCATGGTTTTTATGAAGATTATATATTAAAATGCAAGAATAGCTACTATCAAACAGCACACATGTTCATAGGTTTAAATTTGGACCAAAATTTTTTTCACTTGTGACCTGGTTATTTTTAGTTCAGTTACACTAATTATTGGAATAGCCTTTTCTGTATATAGCGTGGCCTTCTGAGCAAGTTAATCATCTAAGTAAGTTATTTTTTCACAAATGATAAATTATAACTACTAAAATTTTTCATTAAGTCAGAAGTGGAAGATAGCTTAAACCTGCTTACTTTCCTGCCTGCAGTTACCTCATTTATTTTCCCTCTTATCAAGAGGGTAGCTTATATCACAAGACATATTCAGCAGAGTTGTTAATTGAACTTCCTTGAGTCACACTACAACTAGTAGCATGGAAGGGCAAAAATAGGAAACTTTTTTTTCTTTTTCTGCATATACATCCAGTCCCATGCCTCATGACCCTGAAATTTAAGAAAAAATAGCTTCTTGCTATCTAAAAGAAACATTCATGTGGGTTCCTTAGGTCTGATGTACTATTAGTATCACATCTGCTTTGTTTGTAAAGAGAAAGCACATGAAAATGAGTTCAAAAGCTCTTTAGCTCCTACAGAGACTACTGCATGGATAACTGCAGAGATCAGAGATCAGTTATGCAGGAAAATCCAAGTCAGAAAAGCATTCTTGCCTTCATGAGTTAGCTTGTGTATGATTTCTCAGAAGTGACATCATTGATATTCTGGGATAGATAGTTCAATTCTATGGAGGACAAACCAGTGAGCTGTAGGGTATTTAGCAGTGTCTGTGGCCTTTACCCACTAGAGGCCACTAGTACATTTCCCCCAGTTATGGAAACCAAAAATATCTCTTGCCCTTCTCAAATTCCTTAGGGGCAAAAGTCATTTCCATCTACTGAGTTAGAGTGATGGAAGAAAGTCCTGGCTATTACAGTTGTAGTTTTCTAACATTAAAGCCATAGAGAGTTAAACAAGGTCCAGAGATATGCACCAAAAGTGCCTCAAGTTATCATTTTAGATAACCCGATCCAAAGTTTAAATTATAAGCAGATACCTTGAAATTTAATAATTCTCCACTTTGACATTCTATTTCCCACCAAAGGCAAATGTAGCAATAAAATCTGGTTGAAAAGGAAAACAAAAGGGGAAAACAAAGGTGAAGGTGTGTATTTAAATAGTGTATATATTCTGATTTTAAATTAGAAAATTGTTAAAATTTAATTAAAGGAAGATTTCTTCTCCACAATAACAGAAAATATGAAAGTTGATGTCTATTTTTTCTGAGTGTGTATAGTTATGTGCATGTGTACCTTAGTATTTTACATACTTTTAAAAATGACTATGGTGCCTATTAACTTTAAAATTTTATCTGTAAGATATTATAACCTGGTTTTTTCTTGTGAGTTTCTATCAAGAAATATCAAGTAGATTAGGGGAAGCTTTTATTAATATATTCAATTTATAGTACTTGCATTTGCTTATGTCAGGTAACAAAAGAACTTTAAAAGGGATTTGGTAACTATTCAGTCCCAGAAAGATCCATGGTATGCATTTTGTGATTTAATGCTACATGCTTCTCTAGTCCATATGTACTCTATTATTGTCTCAAGGACCTGAATAACAGACATGAATTCTCTTCAACAAGCTAACCAGTAAGGAAACTAAAACTTACACACACACACAGGCATTAAAGCATTAAACAATCAGAAGAATTTAGAATTCTCTTTCTTTTAATGAATTTGTAAATGATTTCAGACTCTTCCATGTTGTTTCCCACAGACTTTCTGTCTTCCTTACATGGTAATTATTGCAAAATTATGGTTATAGTATTCTTTTATGTATCTAATATGCCCTTCACTAATGCAAAAATTAAAAAATATACCTTACCATATTTTGCTGCAGTTACTGTTAGGGAACAGAGTATTATCAGAGATGGAATTAGACTGTAATCTCTGTGGGTCATATATGCTGTAGGAGACTTGGTATCTGAAATATGTGATTCACATTTTATAATTTAGGAGTTAACAATAAAATATGCTTTATTGTCATCTAAGAGATGTATCTAAATCTTGTTTGCTTCTGATCTGTTTACCCAGTTGGTCGCTTAAAAGGTAAATTGTTCCAGTACTTCTTTAATATAACCTGGAGCGGCATACGCAATTGACCCTCTTAAATGTAAGAGACACAGCAGCACTTTGTGAGTCCTTTCTTCTTAGTATTATTGGTTCAGTATTTCTCTGTAAAGTTCAATGAGGTTCATTAGCTTATCTGAAGAGAACGGGACTGATACTTTTGAGGGAGCTTCACTCTGTGACTTTTCTAATTAAATCCCTTCCATCAGATGAAGAGCTGCCCTTTTTACTTGACAAACATTTGTTCTAATTTGGCCTTGCTTGATTTTTCAGTGCTTTCACGTCCCTCTCCCCTCTCTATACCCACTAGCATCTGTTTGTCAGAAGATGGTTCTGGCTGACATTTACTCTGAATGTGCTTGCTTATTAAAATATTTCAATGTTAGACTAGCTTATCAGTTGAAAAATACAATATAGTTCTGGAGCACTGGTGGAGATCATCTTAAAGGAATATTTTGTTGTACTGATGCAACTTTTTAAGCTTTTTTTTTGTGATAAGACTGAAACTACAGACTTGTGAATATAGGGTCTATGAGAAGTAGATACATATTTTGTAATAGGAACCAAACTCTCTTCCTTTGCTTTCTCTAAAGTATACAAATAAAATGTTACCTAGGGAAACATGAAGAGTGAAGTTAAAATTAAAATAAAAATTACATGAAGCACTAGGACAGTTTGTATTTGAAAGCAAAAGTAAATTCTCAGCAGTGGCATCCTTCTGACTTCAGAGAGAATGTGACTGTGAAATGAGTTGACACCTCAAAAACACTTAAACTCCAAGAATTTTTCATAGATCTTGAAAATACTCCTGGTATCTGACTGATAGGTGACTAATATTGTAAGAAGTCTCTTCTTCATAGACAAAATGATGATGTGTAAGGGTAAGTTCTCACCTAGGAGCAAGTGAATGGTCAAGGCGTTAGTGTTTACCTAGGGCTTTAGAAAGGCATGCTCTGCTCATGACAAGCCTTGCTACTTTCGGTTTATTCTCCTATTTTCTTTAACACTATCCAGTGCTATTAGCTTGCCAGCCATGTAGTCTGTAAGTAATAGGTTGCAATAGCAGCTGAAATTGACAAGTGCTTAGCCCAGAGCATGGATTGAATGTAATTCATAGGGTTCCCAAGTTAATTTCCAATACCTATTTCATCAAGGCAGACTGATAGATGGCTGCCAGCATTTTTTGGCTTTATCTGTAAATTCCTATGTCTTTTACTGCCATCATTTCATTTTTTATACATTCCATCCCTTTCATTTGCTCCTCCCCATTTCCATAACTTCAAATGGAGCTTCTCTCTAGGCACATCAGTCATTTAGGTTAGAGGCCCTTGCAGCTAAATGCAAGACCTTCAAATGTTATTGAGGTGCATTTTTCCATGTGGCTCTGTTTAAAGTGATGTTTCTTTAGGGACTGCAGGGTGAAATATGAAGTTATCTGGGAGAGCAAATCTAAGACATTGGACAGATGGTGAAGCGTCAGCGCATCCACAGAAATGCATTTCATTTTTATACAGGGGACGCTCTCAATCAATTTTAGCTTGAGAAAACAGTCGCTTGTATTGCAGCAGCAGCTTTTTTTTTTTCAATCTTTAACAGATCAATAGTGAAGCTTACCATTCTCTAATAGATTTTAAATAAATTCATGAAAAAAACAGAGTAAAGGTAAAATTCAAAAAGAAAAGATTTCTTAAAGATTAAGAGTTTATTGAAAATGGAACAAAAGTTGTCACTAATAGATCAAATGAAATGACTTTTGGTGAAGCATAAAACTCATTTACTCTACAGGACACAAGGAGTTTCATTTTTTACCTAAAATGTGTTTTGGGAGCAACTATCTTAACAGAAGTTCTTATTTAAACTTTGCAAAATGACTTTTTTTCATTGAAGATCTAAAGCTTTCATCTATGCTGCATGCATTTAACGGCCTTCTAAATCACCATCTCAGTACTCCTCTGTTACCTTGAGTCCTATTGCAGCTGCAACCACGTTTAAATTACTCTGCTTTCACACAGCATTTGAAAAGAACATTCAGAATACTGAATGTGCTATCTGTTGTGAAAGTGTTATTCAAAATTTCTTGTGCAATAGTAAAACAATAGGGCCGGGGATTTAGCTCAGTGGCATAAGCACCTGCCTGGCAAGCACGTCGTGAGTTCGATCCCCAGTACCGAAAACAAGTAAAACAATATTTCAGTGTATATTATCATTCAGCATATATTAGGACACACACATATATAATTTATTGTCTATCCTAGACCTCTTCTACAATAATAATCTTACCTTTTTTGTTTGTTGTTTGTTTTTCAAACAGATCTCCCTAGGTAGTTCAGGCTGGCCTTGAACTCACTATGCAGCCCAGGTTGGTCTCGAACTCATGGCAATCCTCCTGCCTCTGCATCTGGAATTCTGGGATTACTGGCATGTGCCACAATGCCCTGATTTTACTATTTAACGCTTGTTAAATAACTTATGTTTAAACTGACTTTCTCAGTCAATGTCAAATGTAATCAAACTTGGAAAAAAATACCACAGAAAGAAAAGTAATTCATTTGGATTAGTTAAGTGTTTACTTATTTCTTCAAAAGTGAAAAATTTCCAGAAGCAATGGAAGTTTTCCTAAACTCTTATTTCTGTACTTTAAAAAAATGACAGACTTTTCACAATTAGCTGCTTGGTGATTCTGGAATTTCAGCGAAGCCTACCTATAAGTTGACACAGTGTCTTAATAATAGTATTGAGTACTAGAAAAGAGACAGGTTCATGATACAGGGTTTAGGGTTGGCAAGTTTTTTTCTGTAAAAAACAGCCAGATAGTAAAGATTTTTGGCTTTATGGGTTATATGGTTATATGTTCTCTGTGGTAGCTTCTCAACTCTGTAATTGTAGTGTAAAAAACGATAAACAATAGCTATAAACAATGCATAAACAAATAACCATGACTGTGTTTCAGTAAAACTCTATAAAAAGAGGTGACAGAATAAGTTTACTGTCCCCTGTTGTAGCTCACATGTTCAGAGACACATAGAGCTAGGCTTGAGCTCTAACTCTCTCACTGATCAATTATGTGACTAGGGATAAGTTGCTTAATCTTTTGGTGCCTCAGCTTTTCCTCTGTAATATGAGGATCAGAGAAACACTCAGTGCATAAGACTTTTAATAAGACAATATTTTGTAATACCTGCCAGTGTTTAATAAGAAGAAGTACTGATGTTCGAAGATACTAGTGTCACCCTATTTCAGGGAGATCAAAATATCTCCACTGAAGAGGAGTACTTTAGAGTGATACTCAGAAGAGGCACCATTGGATGTGGCCAAGGGTTGTCCTGGGAAACACAGTCCAGGGTAAAGTTCTTCACAACATTCACAGACCAAGCTCATAGCTTTTAGAATTTTTCCTAAAATGACAAGGAGCCTCTAAATTAATGTGGAAAGAATACAGTAAAATCTAAAATCCTTCATTTTCAGAGTAATTGAGGTAGAACTCCTTTAGGATCATTGAAAAGTTTGAATTGTATGATGCTTTTTACAGCAAGCAGTTTTATTATTTTCAAGTGCATACAGTAATTGGCAAAACATCCAAGAAAGCATTGCTAAGTAGATTTCCTACTGGCATGTTTAAGTGAAAAACTGCAATTCATTTAAAATTAGCATATTATTATGTGTGTATAAAACTGATACAAATAAATTTCTTAAAAATAGTTTCTTTTCTTATGCATGTAAGACATTTTTCTTAATTCATTATATGGGGGGAAAAAGCAAGTCAGGTGTATTGGCACATGTTTGTAAATCTAGTAATTTGGAAAGTCAAGGCAAGAGATCGTAAGTTCAAGGCCAGCCTGGGCAACTTAGTGAGACATTGTCTCAAAATTTAAAAAAATAAAAATAAAAATAAAAAAAAGGTCTGGGGACATACCCCAGAGCTAAAACACTTCCTAGCCTATGTGAGTCCTTGGGTTCAATTCTTAGTACACAAGAAGGAAACAAACCTGACAAAACTGAGTAACTTCCAGTGTGCTATCTCAATGGGATTGTTTCTCTATTTTAACTTATTATGAGTTAACGTATCAGTTAGAAAACATGTCCTTAAGATATTAGCATTTTTCTCACCTTTCCTGTCTCACTCATATGCTAAATTTCCTCACATTGTTAAAAAGGCTGGCATAGTTAATCATTTTAAATGAAGAATTAACTCATCCTATAGTGGGGGGCTATTCATAATAAATTTATAATCATGTAGAATATTATGTTAAAGAGAATTTTGTTGTAGACATATTTAAAACCTTACATGAATCTTTACTGGTGGACATTGTTATCAGTCCTTTTTCATTTCTACTTATTTTCTGTGGACATTAAATTTTAGGTGATAAGTCTGTCTAAAAATCCTGTTTTCATCACCCTGATTAGATACTGGATTGTGTACTACTGTCAGCCCATTTCAAGCTTCAAGTAAATGGAACTCTCCATTCATTCCACCTTTATTTATTTTGTCAATAAAATTTTGTTGTGCACTCATTGTTCTTTGCATTATTCTAGGCACTGAGAAGGCAAGAATGCATCCACTATTTTCTTCTTATCAAGATTTCCTTGGAGACTTGGTCTGTACCATTGGACTCCTCTATTGCTACTTTAACTTGAAATTTGGCACAGAGAATAGTCTGAGAAGACTGCTTCGTAGCTCCTGCCAGGATCACCCCTAATTTGTTCTCATTATCTCACCAGACTAGACTCCCCAGTGTTCCTGTGAATGAAGTTGAAGCTGCTCTACAAGAAGTCACTTATTAAAGCCAATCTGAACTTTGGTGCTGTAAATCTTTGACCATTAGTTTTCTCCTTTATTGAATTTCCTTCCTTGTTTGTGTACTCATCTTGAATTTTTAGCCATTTGGCCCCCATTTTGTCTTTTGAAATAAAAAGTACTCCTATTGTGAGTTTTTACCTAACTCTAGACTTCCCTGTCTTGCATTCAATTCTGTATTTATGTGACCATATTTCACTTATGGACTTCTTATTGAAGGAAGTAGTTCTTGTAACCCAGCTTTGAGATATAAACCCAATAATTATGGTTATGCACTGCTGTGTCTTTTTCATAATGTGGGTATAATTCAAATATACATTGATACATTAATAAGTTGTTTATCTAGAAGTTACCTCCAAGGTAGCTGTTTTGGAAGAAAACCTAATCAGTTAGGATTCAATGTTGTGACTTATATATATATATGCTAATTCCCAGTAGTTTAACCAACAAGGAGTATTTGTCAAATCACATGAATAAATCTAATATTGGATTTATCTGATGCAACCTCAGATTTAATTGTATTAATTGGCCAAATGATGTCTTTGGGTCTCAATTTCTATATCCTTGTTGGCTGGGCTTTCCTCCATATGTTGGTTCAATTATCATGCTACACAGAATGATGGATATATTACCCATTTTATTCTCTCAGCTGAAAGTTTAGAGAAACAGAAGAAAAACACTTTCAAGATATTCCAATGAAAGGTCTGGGATCAAATGCCAGTGGGTCTCATGTGGCCATTTTCAAACACGTATCTTCAGCTAGTGAGAAGGAAAGCAATGAATGACCTCAGCCTGGTCTGGCTTTCATCCAAACACAGAGACCGAGAATGGGGCCTAAGTGTTGCCAAACAAACTGTGAGTTCTTAAGAGAAATAGAGTGAATGAATGGTGGTCATTAGCTTCCAAACAGTAAATATTTATTAAAAGAAAACTGGCTTTAAATTTAGAATTTGTTATTTCATGTTGTACTTACTCAACATAATAAATCAATAAATTGGCAAGACTTCTAACCTCCTCAAACCTACTTTTCCAATGTGAAATCTAATTAACAATATATACATGATTGTGTTGTTTAGGCAATAAATACAACAGCACACACGAATACACAATGTACTGAGAAATGTATGCATTTGTTATTAGAAGTGGTAGTAGTGTTTGTGCCAAGATGTCTAAAAGTTGTTTTTCCACAAGTGAAAAGAAGGTCAGAGTAACATTGTTTCATTGGACAATGGCAGCAAGACACAAGGCAAGGAGGGCCAAATGAACAGTGTTAGTTTAAAGAACATCAGCGCTGTAGCACAAAACCAGAAGTTAGGCAAAATCAGAAAACAAAACAAAACCAGATTGGAATGGACAAAATTGTTGTCCTGAGTTATTTTCATGGCTGTATCAATACAAAATAGTCAATTAAAGTATTGACTAAAAATACTTCTTCATTTGTATTTTAAAATATAACTCACCCATTTTCTCCACTAGAACTTTCTAGCATGTATTTTGATAAGTTCTCCCACTCCCCCCGCCCCATTTCCCTGAGTTGCTGTAACAAGATATCATAAATTAGATGGCTTACACAATATAAATTTAGTTTTTCTTAGTCCTGGGATTTAGTGGTCCAAGATTAAGGTGCCATCAGTGTACTTTTCCTGTAATGTTTCTCCTCTTAGCTTGCATATGGCCAGTGAATTCTTCCTAATGTCTTCACATGGCCTTTTGCATGAATGCACATTCCTGGTCCCCATGCCTCTTATATAGACATCCGTTGTATTGTATTAGGGTTCCACCCTTATGACCTCATCTCATCCTAATTACCTCCTAAAGACCATATCTGTAAATGAAATCATACTGGAAGTGAGGAATTCATCATATACTTTTTTTGAGTAGGATGTATTTATTCCATAGCACTACTATTTTTTTCCTTTACAATGCTTAAAATTTCTTTGTAATAGATTATGTTTTTCTGCTTGCTTTTCTTGAGGGTATTCCCTTATGTTATTTTTTTGTATCTCTTATTTAATATGTATTTCATGATCAGTTGTGTTCAGTAAAAGTGTTAGTTACTTGATTTAAATCAGTTAATATGTAAGATGCTAGCTTCAAGAGTTATTTCACTGATGCCTTCTTAGTATTAGACTCAGCCATATTTGACCAAGCTTCTCCAGATAGGATTCCTTCAGGACTTTTCCATTGTCCAATATAATATTTCCCCTGGGAAGTAACATATTGCCTACATTTTAGTCTGAAAAATATTTAAAAATACAGTGCATAATTTCACCTCTTTCTTGATAATCCTTCACATTTTGGGGGAAAGTAGAAAGTGTGGTTGCAAAATGTATATACAATTAATGTATTTAATAAAACCTCTGTTTTCAAAGGTCAGCCACAGGCACACACACAACCATTCCATTAGATAAAACCATTCAGAGAAGATTTTTAATTTAAAGGCATCAGATTAAAATAAATGAATTCGAATAAAAATAGATGTTTGAAGTACCAGAAGAATGCACACTTATATTCTTTTTATTTTTAGTTTTTTTTTATTTTAAAGAGAATAACACAAAGCAAAACAAAACAAAACAGAGTAAAATGGAACAAAGCAGATCAGAACAGAACAATGTAAGCAATACAGGACTTCAAAACAAGACAGTAGGAAATCAACAATGGCTACCATAGTGTCTCTTGTTTTCTTTAAAATAGTTGTTCATACCTCCACACACAATAAGTTCAAACAACACAAAATAATATAAAACCAATTAAAACAAAAGAATGAAAGCATCACAGGCCTTCAAACCAGACAATAAGAAATCACCAATGGCTACCATAATGCCCCTTGTTTTCTTCAAAATAACTGGTCATATCTTCTCACATATTGCATGCAAATAATAGAAAACAGACTTAAACCAATCAAATCAAAGAATAAAAGCATTATTGTACTTCAGAACATAATGATAAGAAATCAGCAGTGGCTACCATAATGTCTCATTTTCTTCAAAGTAGCTGTTCATACCATCACACTTAATAAAATCAGTTCTTGTAAACTCTAGGAGTAGTTCTAGGCATGTATAAGCCTGTGTATGTACATCTATCCTTTCTGTGTTAGAGGGAATAACAAAAAAAAAACCAAGAAAAACAAGAAACAATAAAGACGAATAAATAACAATAATAGAGAGCCCAAAACAATAACAATATTGTTTCAAAACAAGGTGGTAGGAACATACCAAAGGTTGATATTTTGTATAGTTATCTTCAAAAGAGTTACTCAGATTACCAGATACAGACATACAAAATTGGTCTAATCCTATGAATGTTAACTGTTGTGTTCCAAGAACTAATAGAATTAGTAGTACAGTCATGTTAGCAATCTTAAGTGTATATATAAACAAATTTATATCTTTTTTGCTTTTCCCTTCCTTCTTTTCACACTTGTATTCTTGTAATCTTTCAAGTAACTGGTAATTTGGAGTTTATGCACTCCTTGGATTTTCATATTATAGAATGTTCTTTGTTAAAATTTAAATTTAGAGGCCTTTTCTCCCCAGTACTCAAAATGTTCTGAATTTCTT
>RJWT010049637.1:0-10976 GCA_004365215.1 Cuniculus paca | reverse complement strand
ATGGCTTAACATACATCAATCAATAAGTGTAGTATACCACATCAACAGAGCCAAAGACAAAAATGACATGATCATCTCAATAGATGCATGAAAAGCTTTTGATAAAGTCCAACACTTGTTCATGATAAAAACTCTGCAGAAACTCAGAATAGATGGTATCTACCTCAATCTGATAAAAGCTATCTATGACCAACCAACAGCCAACATCATACTAAATGGACAAAAAATGAAAGCTTTCACTTTAAAATCAGGAAAAAGACAAGGATGTCCACTATCACCACTCCTATTCAATATAGCTCTGGAAACATTAGCCAGAGCAATTAGACAAGAGAGAGAAATAAAAGGAATAGGAATAGGAAAGGGAGAAGTTTAATTATCACTATTTGCAGATGACATGATACTCTACATAGAAGATCCCAAAAACTTCATCAAAATACTACTAGAGTTAATAAGCAAATTCAGCAGTGTAACTGGAAACAAAGTCAACACTCAAAAATCAGTAGCATTCCTGTCCATGAATGACAAACTCACCGAGAGTGAAAATATGGAAATAACACTTTTCACAATAGCATCCAAAAAAATGAAATACTTAGGACTCAAAAGAACAGTTTTTGTTTTCATTGTTTGATTGTTCAATCATTTTTCTTATCTAAATCTTGTATCCTGAGCAACTACTTCTAAGATAACAATATGCAATATATTAATTAGTGCTAATTTTCTATTTTTTAAAAATTCTGTATCATTTCTATCCTTTTGTCTGTTTTGCTTTTTTTAAATAGAAAAGAAGAATGAAACATTTTAAATGCACAGAAAATAATGTGACCAAGAAATCCATATTCAGATGGTAGCAGGTGGTGGAGCAAGGATTCACATTCAGGAAGGCCTACTTCTAAACTCCCACCTGCAACCCCTATGCTGTCTGCTAAAACTCCAAGGAAAGGGTGATACATTGTAGAGGCTGATGGGGGTGATACAGCTACTCAACGGAGAGTGCCAAGGATGCAGAGCCATGTTTCAGGTAAAGGGTATCAGGGACACTACCTGGGTAGGCAGTTGCATTATTCTTTTTGTGGACATGTGGACAGGAGCAATGACAGGCAGTCTTAGTACAAGGAAGAGCACAGGTGAAGGCCTGCCTGTGGTTAAGTGCAAGCCAGGTGGCTGGGCCTACAAGTGTGTGGGAGGTACGTTTAGGCACAAATAGGCCTGGTTTTCTTGCTGTGGTATTTAAAGGACTGGGAAGAATCAGTGACCACTATGAGAGGGTCAGGTGACCTAACAAATAGAGCTCAGCCATTTGGCATGAATGTTGGTGTTTCTTAATGTAAAAAAGCAAGGTTCTCAGGTAAGGTAGCCCAAAATCATGCTGATAGGGGAATTTCAACTCTTTTTTTTTAAGCCTATCTGTCCATTTTGTTAGGGGAAGGAGCATAGGCCAGCTGGGTTACTGCTTATAAACATCATCTGCTAAAAGGGATGTGGCCTATGTCTTCCTCTCCACCTCTCACAATCCACTACAGGCCCCTGGACAGTCTGAGGACAAACGTCCACTCTAAAGAAGACTGCTGATTCAAGGCTTGGGAGTAGAGCCTGGAATTATTTCTCTCATGGAAGGCTCAGGATAAGTCACAGAGCTAGGGATTCAGATAGAGGCAAATTCATATGGCATTATGTATTAAATACATGGACTTTTAAATCTGAGTTGCTTAGATTCAAACCCTGAATCCACCACCTGTTGGCTGTATACTTCTGAGGAAATGTCTTAAACTCTTGAACCTAATGCTTCTCATCTATAAAAGGATTATTATATGTTTCACTTCAGAAGATTCTACAGGATCTCTGAGATATATAAAATAGTGCAGTGCATGGAGTCAATATCAGCTTCCTGTTACTTGAATTGCTGTGCTCAATATATTACCTGAACATAATTTCAGACTCCAATAAGAAGATAGAGAAGTATTTAAACTAAAATGCCTGGGGGAATTTGGATTGGCAGTACCTATTGAAATTCCATGTTTACATGCCTGTGAATTCCAGTTTTCAGTATATCTAAGAATCACACAAGTAAGCTAGGTGTAATGGCACATACCTTCAATCCCACCCAGGGCAACTTAGTGAGACCTTGTTTTAAAATAAAAATAAAAAGAGTTAAAAAGAGTTAGGATATGCAATTTTAGCGTGCAGATCCTGGAATCAGTACTCAGTACCCATCCCCAAACACACACATCATACAGTTACAGAAGAATGAATATAAGTGTTCACTGCTGCATTTTTTATAACTTTAGGAACAAAAAATATATGTTGATAAGTGGGAAAATGACTAAGTAAAATGTGATATAGGCATAATGTGGAAAATAAGCCATAATGTAAAGAAATGAACTAGAGCTATAAAATATAGCTAGTTTGCAAGGTACATCAGTTACAGTATACCATGTTACATATAATTTATAATTGCATATATAATTAATATGAAAGACTCATTGCCATGTAAAAATAAGAAATTTCACAGTGATACATCCAATTTGTTAGCATGTATGTAAAACACATAAACAAAGTAATTATATGCCATGTATAAATATGGGAGAAAGATTGGGAAGGAGATAAAGGGAGACGGGGGAGAAAGATTGGGAAATGGTGGCAAAAAAGGTAACATGCCTTGACTATTGCTAGGGAGTAAATGGACTGAGATTAAGACATTTGGTCAAAACAAAATTTGGAACTATTCTTACTCTTTCTTTTTTCTTTTTTTAAAAGAATACATGCAAACAAAATAAAAGAGAATAGAGTCAATCACAACAAAACAATGAACATGGTACATGACTTCTAAACAGGGTAAAAGGCAATCAATAATGGCTACCATAATGCCTCTTGTTATCTTCAATATAACTGCTCATACCATCAGGAATAAATAAAATCAAACAAAATTGAACAGAATAAAACCAGTAAAAACAAACAAACAAACAAACAAAGCAAAACAATGAAAGCAATACAGAACTTCAAGATACTAGTAAACCACCAGTGGCTACCGTAATGCTTCTTGTTATCCTCAGAATTGTTGCCTACACCTTCAGACATAATACAATCAAACAACACAAAATAGAGTAAAATCAATCAAAACAAAACATTGAAAGCAATACAGGGTTTTGAAACAAGATGACTGACATCCTTGATGGCTGCAATTTTGTTATCTTTAAAATAGTTGTCCATGTCATCAAGTATAATAAAATCAAACAAATCAGAATAACACAAAACTAATCAGAACAATGAAGATTATATGAGTTTTAAATCACTATAATAGATTTAAATCATTATAATAGTGGTCACTTCCTTCCCTTTTTAGATAATTCCTCCCCTTTGACTTTCCCAATTTGTAGTGTGCATTTTGGATCTCACTAACTCCTTTAGTTTGTTATACTAGGGAGACAACACAAAATTCACCCATTTGACTCTGAACCATTTCATCCATAAGCATGATCACCAGTTGCCTCTATCCACCTACAAGAGCCCTGAGGTTATCTTCCTCTATAGCTGACTAGGTTTCCACCACAGAAAATGCCATGTCTTTCTTATCCATCCTGCAGTTGATGGGTAAGTTACCCCTACTTTTTTTCTGGTTCCCTGCCACATAGGGCATTTTTCTCTCTCCTTTGACTTTCAGTCTATGAAATTTCTTTCTAGTTAAATGTGTTTCTTGTATAGAGCATATTGATGGATCCTGTCTCCCGATCCACTGTGCTGTGTTTCTTTCTATTGGTGCCTTAAAGCCATCTACATTAATAGTTATGGCCCTCTTTCACTGAGTTGTCTCTGCCATGCTATTTTTCTGCCTTTGGTTCACTATTTTTCCTCTTCACTCAATCGACTGCCCCCACTTGATGGCCCCCTCTGTCATTGTCCTTGAGACCATGGTCATTTTTCTCTCTCTCTAGAATGTCCTTTAGTAATCTTTGTAGGGTTGGTTTGGTGGTCATGAATTCCTTGAGTTGTTCTTTGTCATGGAAGTATCTTGTTTCTCCATTAATTTTGAAAGAAAGTTTTGCAAGGTACATCAGTCTGGGTTGGAAGTTGTTTTCTTTCAGGATTTGCTCTCTTCACTCCAGCCTCCTCTTGCCTTGATTGTTTGTGTTAAGTCTGCTGTGATTCTTATGGGTTTTCTTTTATAAGTGAACTGTTTCTTTTGTCTAACAGCTTTTAATATTCTGTTCTTGAGTTGAATTTCTGGGATCTTGATTATTATATGTCTGGGTGTAGATTTGTTTTGGTTAAGGCTAGCTGGAGTTCTGTATGCCTCACTTATTTGAATGTCACTTCCTTTTCCCATGCTTGGAAAGTTCTCCAAAATTATTTCTGTAAATAGAGTCTGGGTGTCATTTGTCTTGACCCCTGCTTTTTAACTCACATATTTAATTCTTAAATTATGTTTCTTTGAGTTGTCTTGCACTCATTGAATTGTTGCTTCCTGGTTCCTTGTTATTTTTAAGAGATCTTTCCTTTCCTGATCATAAGCTGCAAACCTCTCTTCAAGGTTTGAAAGTCTATCTTCAGTTTCTTTCAAATGGTTTTGCTAGCTTTCAATGGAGTTTTTAATTTCCTGGATATCTCTTTGAATCTGTTTCATGCATTCTAAATCGCTCTTACATTGTTCTTTCATGGTTTTCCTCATTTTCCTGTGCTCCTGTATTTTTTTTTTGTCTATGTCTTCTTTAGAGGTACTTAGCAATTTTTAAATTATTTTTCTCATTTCTTCTTTTACCTGGGCTAGTAGTTCTGTTCTAATTTCTTTTATAGCATCATGAAGTTGTTTCTTTACTGCAGTTGACATCACTTCAGACATTTCAGGTGTGTGATTCCCAATCTCTTCTGTGTTTACCTCTCCTGGACTTGCTCTGCTTGGGTTGGATTCCAGAGATTGCCTTTTCCTTCTTCATCTTGACATATTCCTCGTTTCTTCCTTACATGTGGATAGTGGGGTCCCAGGCACTTCCAGCATTGGCTACAATTTCTCTGAAGTGAGAGTGTTTGGGTTTTCCAGCCAGTGCTAGCTATGGGTATCTGATGCTGGGCACCTTTGCTCTGGACTGAGCTGGGTACCAGCCCACATGGGCCCTTGGAGTTTGCATGGGAGTGAAGCTGGCCAGGGCCTGCTGACCTAAGCTGGTTAGGAAACTACTTGATGTTCTCTGGAATGCACACAGGAGTGGGACTCAGTCCAAGCAACTTCCACATTTCTGCATCCAACCTGGAGTTACTGGAAGAAGCCAGAAAATGTCCTGGCCCCAGGCTTATCCTGCCTGACTCCAAAATGGCTCCCGGTCAATTGCTCTTTCCTGCTAGAGGACTGAGTCCTTTGCACTCACCACTGGGTAGCACAGACCTCTGCATCCACCATTCTCCTCCACTGCTGTGCCTTTCTGCAGAGACCTCTAGGATCACCAGCCACCACCGTGACTGTGCATCCCCAGGCTCCCACAGTTCCTCTTTCAGGGTGAGTCCGTTTCCAGGCTAAGGCACCACCAGCTTCCACCTTCTTCTTCATGTAAATTTTTCTTTTTACTCTCTCTGTGGGCTTCAATTCACATTTTAGATTCTTCCTGGGTCCAGGGGACCCACTGCCTTCCTTCTTGTCCTCCATATGATGCTATTTTCCAGCATCTGAACTGTTTCTCTCAGAGAGCCTGTTTACTCTGCTGCTTACTGTTCCACCATCTTTTTGGAAATCTCTATTGCTACTCTTTTAATCTTATACAAGAGAAGTTATTTGTGCAGAAATTATTGGATGACTCTTTAATTTTAGAAAACAAATAGACCAGGCACCTTTTAAGAATCTATTTATAAAGTAAAAGCCTGGCCTTTGAGACTAAGTCCTGTGTTGGGAATAGTCAAGTTCCTCAGAGAGGCTCAGTCTGTGTGGTAGAAAGCAATGACTCTGTGTGTGTGTGTGTGTGTGTGTGTGTGTGTGTATGTGTGTGGAGAAGCACAGGAAAAATGAGGAAACAGCTTTTGTCGGTGGGAGAGAAAAGTAGTAAAAAAGAATTAGGGAGAAAAATACCCATTGTGGCCTGAGGGCATATGTTCTGCATGAGCCTGGTGGAATGCCTGTGATTACACTACCCACTGCAGCAAGCTTCCTAATTTCTAACCTCTTACACAAACTTTCTTTAAAGGAACTTTTTGTATGGAGCTCATGGCCTGGTAGCTGGTGAATTAGAACAGGGATAACTACCTGAGTTCCTTCTCTATGAAACTATCTATGGTCAGCAATCTATAGAAGAAATGTCTGAACCCAGTAGCTACTCGTTCCATGTAAGATAGGGAGACTGGACAGTTCATAGCAGCCATCATCTGAAGGGAAGCAAAAAGAAAGAGGGAACTAGAGGATAGGAAGCAAGAGTCATGGGTACGAGCAAGGAGATGTCTGTTCCCAGTGGACAGGCACAATGTATGGGAAGGCAGATACCACAGCCAGCTGACCACTATCTAGAGATGGAAGTCACCTGTCAGGACAAACTAGAGCTGCACTCGCTATGCTACTAGACTAGCCAAGTTCTGGTGTAGACAGGTGGAGGGTGGCTGTCAGAAGCATATAAGACCCAAGGCTGGTGACTAGATGCTCTTGACCTTTTAGATATCCTGGATTCTGAGAGGTTTCAGTTGCTGCCCAGTCACTTTTGAGTTCTATCTTCTTACAGACAGAAATAAAGTTCCTTAAATTATAGGCTTTGAAATGAGATTATCTACATTTTTAAAATCATGATTCTACTAATATATCAGTTCAGTTGTCTGGAATATGGGTCAGTAATAAAAAAATCCACAAGTTTTAAAGGCTCAAAGGAATAAAATTTTATTTCTTGCTTCTATTGTGCATCCATTGAGCATTCATGGGAGGCTCTGTGCTCCGTCAATGTCACTAGGCTCATGACTCACTCCTACTTGCAGGGTATGGAATGTGAGTCTCATGAGTGGGCACCGACCTCGAAGCAAGCTTTTGCCACTGATGACATGTGTCACTTCTCACATTTCATTAGCCACAGCAAGTCTAGTGGCACAATTCTAAAGGCCAGGAAGATGCAATACTTCTTTGTATCTTGAAAGTAGAAAGCCAGCATATTCAGGTGAGACCCACAGAAAGCTACCACAATTATCATTTGCTGTGTGAACTTGAGCAAGTTTCTTAACTTCTCTATGCCTTTGTTTTCTCAGGTTATTAGGTAATTACAATACCTCATAAGTTGCAGTGAGAAATAAACGCAAGCGTATAGCAGTGTTTAGCACAGTGTATTCCTCAAAATAAATTACCAATTATGATTGGTTTATTATAGGTAGAAATTAGCTGATCCCAATAACCTGAAGTGCCTGAACTTTCTCTTAGCCCAAAGAAATACAATGGGACATTTTTCCTTAGTATTGGGCAGACTAAAATCTCTCTGCTTAGCTATTCATCTAGAGAATGTCAAGAAGTTATCTCCAGGAATCTGTGGCATTGTGAGGAGTTTTAGATCAGTGAATCAAAAGTGCAGCTGAAATTTTTTGATAGGTAATGCACTGAACCAAGAAAGTGTACCATGTAATCTGTAGAGTTAAAACTTGGGCAGAGGTCAAGCACAGCAGGAGACATCACTCTGAGAAGTGTATCTCTTGAAGCTTACTCAGTGCCAGAGACAGAGACCAGGGATGTTGATGATGCAGAAACAGAAGGATGAGCAGGAGGCAGACAAACAGATGGGAGTTATTTTTAAAAGGAGCAGCAAAAAGTCGTGGGAGGAGAATGCTATAGGCAAGAAAAGAACCGGAGCTACAGGTTGAAATATGGTTTGGGAATCCTAAAGAGAAAAATATATTATCTTACAGAGAATGAAATTCTTAAGAAAGAGAGTCCCGGAAGTACTTCTTATTTTTCATGCCCCTCGATTCAACATAAAACATCATCTTAAAAATCTGAAAATAGTTTTCAAGGGATAGAAGACTAACTTTGAGCTGGTTTACTAAGCAGAAAGGAAACTTTATTGGCTCTCATAGTTGGGAAGTCCAAGACTGTATAGAACCTCACACAGAGGTGCATCTGGATACTATATCAGTATCATAAGCATCACTTATTTCTTTAAATTTTGTTTGTAGGTGCTGGTTTTATTCACAAGTAAATTCTTTCCCTCTGATGCCATTATGATAGCTAGCACCTGTGTACTTAGAGTCTATTTTGCCATCATTCTTGTTGAAAAAAAATCCCCTCCTCTACTTCTCCAGAAACAGTTCTGAAACTTTCTTTTACTTCTAACTGCTCAATCTGGATGAGATTTACTGATTGGACAGGCTTGACCCTTTGCTAACCATTTCTGATTGGATGGTTTTGGGTCATATGACTGTTTCTGGTTGAACTGGCTTGGATGACATGACTATTCTTGGGCCATGAAATGACATAAGCAGAATGAAAATTGAGTAATTCCCAAAGGAATATTGTAGTACTTGAAGATAGAGCCAGAATTGGGGGCAGGCAGCTAAGAAAGTTCATGAACAATTTGTTGCACTATTTTTAATGTGCTGTAGGGACAGCTGCAGTCTTCATCTGCATGCCTGCTTTATACTAGAACCCTTGCTGTCATGGAGTCACAGTATCCCACAGTTGTATCAAGGAGCCTAGTTTTCTCTGCCCAGTTCTTTGGATTCCCAGAGAAGCATAAACCTACCCTTGAATCCAAGAACAATCTCTAAGAGTTTGAACTTCTTCATTCTTCACTTGATCATGACTTTAAATCTTTCCCTAAAGCATTGCCTGGAGTTTTGCTCTGTGTTAGAGAGATAACCCAGAACCAATACACCAAACCACATGATGTTGACTTCTTACACTTGGAGTGGAGCTTCCGAGGGAAAAAGCCAATGTTTTATAGAAATAAAACTCAACATGTCTCTCAGAGAATGATGATTTTGCTATTCTGGTGGACCAAAGATGACACAGATGAAGCTGTGCAAAATCTGGCATGAAATAATACATATCTTCTTCATTTGGCAAATTCTGCTAGTTCTACAAAGCCTAATTCACATACTAACCTGATGCCAACTCCCTCAGAAGCAATCAGTTGCTTCTTTTCACCTTGTTCCCACAATGCATACATCAGATCAATCATAGCACCTGTTTTTCTTGCTGGTCAATCTTGTTGTCCTTTTTTTTAGTCTCATTTATTTGTTTGTTTATTTATAAACTGGGACCCTTCCATGGAGCTGCATCATTTAAAAACACTCTATTTTATTTTGAGACAAGGTCTTGCCAATTTGCAAATGTGCACACTATGGCCAGCGTCAATCTTTCTTATTCATTTTGGTATGACCAGCTCTTAGGTGGTAGATAAGTATTTAATAAAAGTGTGATGGATAGATGAATGAGTCATTCATGAGACAGAGCTGGAAGAAACATTAGGAATTCATAAAACCCACTGACTACAAAGATGAAGAAACTGTCAGACAGTGAGGGCAAGTAACATACCCTAAAACACATATAAACATTTGAAGGTATGTGATAAATGAAGCATAGAGATTTTCAGTCCATACCTTTTTTACAATTCTGTCCTACAGGGAGCACTTAGTGTTGAAATTTTATGTGCATTATTTTACACATTCTTCTCAATAATTCCCATTTTTAGCAATGAGGAAGCAAAGGATCAGCAAAAGGATTCCAGAAGCATTTTTCTAGCTCTGTTAATGTTTAGAGAATTAATCATACAACCTCTGTCTTCCATAGTCTTCCTGTTGGTGGGAAAACTCTGTACAGCCCCTGGAACACAGCCCACTTTGTAGACCTGGCTTCCTTTTCTGTCTCACTCCTCCCCAGGCAGCAGGCCCAGGAACCTGAAATAGAAACACTGAAATATACCAGTTTGGTTGTGCCTGGAGCCTGGAAGCCACTTTTGGCTGGCAAAGAGAACAGGAAGGGTCTGGAATTTTGCAGGACCGATTCTATCATGGTGGTGAGGAAGAGACAGCTCCCTATGGCAACCAGCCCCTGGCACATGGGGTCCATAGCTGCCAGCCCAGGCCTGTGAAAAACAGGCAAGAAAGAAGGGAACATTCCCCTGGAAATAAACAAGTTACATGGAAAATTTTCATGAAGTATCTTATTTTCTTTCCTGCAAACCCAGTAACATAGGCAAGAAAGAGTAATAACATCTCGCACATTACCTGCCATATGTAATATATATATATATGTGTGTGTGTATATATATATATATATATATAGAGAGAGAGAGAGAGAGAGAGAGACAGAGAGAGAGAGAGACAGAGAGAGACAGAGAGAGAAAGAGAGAGAGGGAGAGTCACACTGGATCCTTGCAACAACCTTACAAATAAAGAACTATAATTATCTCCACTTTAGTGATGAAAAAATGAGTCATACTATGGTAAATTACTTGCCTAAAGTCACCTGCTTAGGAACTGGTAAAGCAGATGGTAGGACACAGACAGTGTGACTATGCCTGCATGTGCAGACACTGAATGAAAAGATCTTATGGCAACATCAGAATATTTAAAGTTATATCTTTCTTTTGGATCTCTCTAACTGTATTATTTTACGCAAGTCTTATTTTCCTTATGTGTAAAATGAAGTTAAAAATGTCTACCTGATAAGTTATATAATTAACAAATAAGATTATGTAGGTAAACATCATTACAAAAAATAATTTTGCAGAGGTAGCATAAGAAGCTTTGGAATGAACAAGTTGTTTCAAATATAATATTAATTTACTATGTTCCAGTCAGCAAAACATTTAAACTTCCATGAACCTTGAAATTAGAGATGAAAAGTTTTGTATGCTAAATAATTTTTATCTGTTAAAGAACTGAATAAGAATTGTTACTTATTAAGACTGGTGATGAATATTGGTGAAGATCATGTGAAAAAACAGTACATGTAGAGACCAGCATATAGTCAACTCACAGAGATGATGGTTTCTATTTGTCCCCCTTTGCCGTTTTATTGCCCATCACTTCTT
>RJWT010049636.1:0-10992 GCA_004365215.1 Cuniculus paca | reverse complement strand
TCCCGGAGAGTCGGCGGGGCGCAGGCAGGACCCCAGGGATGCCCCAAACATCAGTGGGCGATGGGGGATGGACACAAACTCCCACCGGTCTCCCGGCGAAGTCCCAAGCCAAATGACCAGGTGGAACTTGATGATCATGCCCTCAACTCAAGCCAGGCCCAGAGCAGCAGCCGCTGGGCCGCCCCAGGTGAACGGGCAGGGTGAACAGCCTCTCCCTTTGTTGGAGTGCTCTCTGAGCAGAGCCTGTCTCTGCCTTCCCTCTGAGCTGGTTACCGGAGAGCAGCCGCTCCCGTTGTTGGAATTGTATCAATAACTTTTGTTGTTGGTGTTCACTACTTTAAAAGTGCTAGTTCACTGACTTTTGATTTGCATTGATTGCACCAAGAATTTAGTCCTATTTTTAAACTTTTGTCATTCTGACTTGATTATATGATTTATTTTTATTGCTGGTTTTAGGTAGTTTTATTTTGCTATACCTTGGTCGACTTCTTGTTTCTTGGACTTTTGGTTCATTGAGCTTCTTCAATTTAAGATTTAATAATTTTGATCACACTTGGAAGTTTTTCAGTCATTATTTCTTCCAAAAACTTTTTTGCCATACTCCCTTCCTGCATCCTCCCCTTTGGGGAGGCTGCTGGAGCACCCGTTCTTTAAGGTTTCTTTTTTCAGTCTCTTTTCTCTATGTGTTTCATTTTGGATTTCTTCCTATGTTTTCAAATTCATTAACCTTTTCTTTTGCAATGTGTACTATGCTGTTTTTCCTATCAAGTTTTAAAAATTGCAAATGTTGTAGTTTACCAAACATATAAACTATATTTTACCTCCTTGTCTAGTAATTTTATCATTTGTGTTCTTTCTTCATCTCCCTATTATCAGTCACATTTTACTGCTCCTCTGTATGTCTGGTAATTTTTTTTATTGGGTCCAGGCATTGTGAATTTTACCATGTGGGGTGCTGAATGGTTTGCATTCCTGCAAACATTCTTGATTTTCTTTCTGGGATGCAGTTAAGTTACTTGGAAAATGTTTGATCATCTTGAGGCTTGCTTTTAAGCATTAAGTGAGCTCAGAGCAGCTTTTGTTCTAGGGTAGATTTTTGTTTCATTACTCAATGCCTCATGAATTAAAAGGTTTTCTACTATGGTGGGTGAGACCGTGGACTTTTCCTGTTCTGTGTAAGTGCCTAAAAACGTTCATCCTGCTCCTTTGGTGTGGTTTGGGCAGTTTCTCCACACGCATTGCTATTGAGGACCTGGTGGTACCTCTGCGTCTCCAATGCCATCTCTGGGCCTCTCTTCTCTCTGGCGTCTTGCTCTGTGGATTTGAGTCCCTCAGCTCCTTGAACCTCCAGCTTTGTCACCTCAACTCAGGGAGGTTGATGGGTCTCCCTTGAGCTCTGACGTGGTCAGGGCAGATGCTGCAAGCTGGGGTAATTTGAGGACATGCTTCATTTATTACCCCTCTCTCAGGGGTAACTCTTTGTCAAGCCAGATATCTAATGTCTGAAAACAGGGTCTTTTCTCCCTTTGTGTATTTGGCCCGCATGTTAGTTATTTTGGGCACGAAGGGAAATCCGACCCCTGTAACTTCATAAGAAGCAGTGATCTTTATTCTGGATTTTATGATGATTGCTTCCTTATATTATTTTGTCATTTCATCACCTAGGTGAACATCTTTAGACATGACAGTTTAGTCTTGCCCATTCAAAAATTATTATGCATCTTCTAGATCTCTCTTAATAATACAGTATCCTTCACCTCTTTCTTTTCCTTTTTATTTTATCTGTTGAAGAACTGTACTGTTTGATGTATAATTACAAACAGTCTTTTTTGCTGGTGCACAAATGTGGCTTACCACATTGTTCCAGTCATTTTTATTTCCAGCACATGGGCAGCTGGATTCAGAGATCTGATTAGACTTGGGTTCAATACTTTTGGCAAGACTACAGTGCTATGTGCTCTTTCCCTAGGAAGGCACATAATATCCGATTGTCTCTCTTGCTGCGATGTTAGTAGCCATTAATGCTAAATGCCTAAATTTATTAATTCATTGGGGATTACAAAATGGTGATATTCTAATTCTTTAATTTCTTCTTCCCTATAAAGAGACACATATCCTCATTACTATTTGATTACCTATGGTACAGTTTATGTGAGAAGGGAGAATAAATGCTTCATTTAAGATAATGAATTGGTTTCATATCATCCTCTCAAGGTTACACATTCATTTTTTTAAAAAATAATTTTTAATATAATCATTATTGGAATTTAACCAGTTACAGTGATCTTTGTTGAAGCTCAAATTGTCCCATCTCTGATTGGTGGAAACCTCTTCCAGTTTTCTCTAGGTCATGGTTAACCCTTAGGCAGCTTGATAACTTACTCTTATCTAGCATGATAAGATGTTCCAGGCCTGTCTACATTTCCTGACTCCAAACAGGGAGCAGAGATTTCTCCCAAGAAGCAAGCCCTCATTTTGTTCAAGGGAAAATGGTTATTTCAAGCATTGTATGTGCTGGGGATGATCAATGCTACTAGTTTGCTAATGGAATTCAGGCTCCTTTAAGTGAACAGAGCTGAGATTGTATGTGTGTATGTACACTTTTTTTAAAAATGTTAAATATTTCATAAGTTCATATTGATACTTCTAATTCCTAACTGCAGAGTTATTTTTACTTTTTGTTACCAGGAATTGAATTCAGGACCTCACACTTGCCAGGACAGGTGTTGCACCACTGAGCTAAATCCCTGGTCCTCTAACCACAGAGTTATGAAATTCAAACTCTTCCATGATACATCTGTACCTTCTCTCTTCCATATCAAGACTTGTTTCTTAAGGACATAAGACAGAATTAGAATATACTATAATTATGCATTTACTTCATCCTACATGAATAAAAATACACTCAGGGTAATAATAGTAACATGACCACCACCAATGTTATTATTAAGGGAAGTTAAAAGTACATTTTTTTACAGGGCTGGAAATGTAGCTTAGTGATACAGCATTTGCCTAGCATGCCTGGGTCCCTGTCTTCAATCCTCAGAATGCCAAATCAACACACACACACACACACACACACACACTCTTTATAGTCTGTCTACAGTATAATCTTTTCCATTTAGCACTTGCTTAATATATTGTATAATATATCTATTACTTATCACCAGTCCTTATGCTAAATGTTTCTTCAGTCATTTTGTTGACCAAAGCTGATTTACTATATTTCTCCAGGAGGGCTCTTGGGACCAATATGCCCTATATTTTTTGCTTGTTGATAACAGTTTATGCCCTTTATATTTGAATGTCAGTTTTGCTGCTTATGAAATCCTTGACTCATATTTTCTTTCTCTGAGGATGTTAACTATGTCTTCTATTTGCTTCTGGAAGACTATTGGTGTAGAAATGCTTCACTACAATGGAATTATCTTTCTTTCTTTCTTTCTTTCTTTCTTTCTTTCTTTCTTTTTTTTTTTTTTTTTTTTTTTTGAGACAGGGTCTCGCTATGCTGTTCAGGCTGGACTTGAGCTCACTTTGTAGCCCAGGCTGGTCTCGAACTCACAATGATCCTCCTGCCTCAGCTTCCCAAGTGCTGGGATTACAGGCATGTGCCACCATGCCCAGCTGGAATTATCTTTCTGTTATTGCTCATTAACTGTTTTGCCTAGGTATCTAAAAGAATTTTTCTTTTTCTCTTTCTTTCTCAAAGCCTAGTGATATCATTAGAATATTTTACAATATGAGTCATTTGATCTTAGTATTCTTAGGCATGTGGCCTGTTATTTTGTTTAAAAAAATTTTTTTTTACCGGGGTCTCACTATGTTGCCCAGGATGGTGTCAAACTCCTGGGTTCAAGCAGTCCTCCTGCCTGAGCCTCGTGGGTGCTGGAATGTTGTGTTTTGAAATGTAATTCCAGAATCTTTTTTGAAAAATTCAAGAAAGTTTTTTTTTTTTCGAGACAAGTTTTTGCTATGAAGTTTAGACTGACCTCGAACTCACAGTGATCTTCCTGCCTCAGCCTCTTAAGTGCTGGGATTACAGGTATTCGCCACTATATCCACTAAGAAAATTCTCTTATATTAGAGTTTTGGGTACTGTTCCATTCTCTTTCTTTAGTTTTCTTCTTCGAAGATCCCTATTAATTACATATTGAATCTTCTTTGCTTATCTTCAGTATTTTTTAGTTTCTCTCTAATAATTTTCCTCACTTTTAAAATTTCTTTTATAAATAGACTACTTTTAGAGCAATTTCATGTTCACTGTAAGATTGAGTGGAAAGTACAGAGCTCCTGTTTGTCCAGTGTTGGTATATAAGCAACCAATTGACTTTTTAGCATCGAGTTTGTATCCTGAAGACTTGCTGCTGTCTGTCACTCACCTGTTCCAGGAGCTGTTTTTATTTTTTATCTTTTTGTCATTTCTTTGAGATTCTGGACACAGGCAATCATGCTGTTTGGGAACAAAGATGGTTATATTTCTTCCTTCTCAATATTTATACTTTTTCTTTTCTTTTTCTTATCCAGTGCAATGGAGAGATGTCAGTGACATCATTGTCTTATTCCTGGTCTTAGTGGAGAAATTATTAGTTTATCGCCACTAAATACCATGTAAGAAAATTCCTTACAGATGTTTTTTACCAAGTTGATAAAGTTCCCCTCTATGTCTAGTTTTCTGAGTTTTTAAATCAGAAGTGGGTATTATTGGTTTTTGTTAAATACCTTTTCTGCATCTATTTATGTGGTCATTTTTCTTCTTTAGCCTGTTGATTATATTATTTTGGAATGTCGAACCAGCCCTGAATGCCTGGATAAATCTAACTTGACTATGGTGTATAATTCTTTTAATATATTTTAGGTTCAATTTGAAAATATTTTGTTGAAGATTTTCATATGGGAGATATTTTTATGTGGTTTTTATTTGTTTACTTTTCTTTGTATTATTTTTGTCTGGTTTTGGGATTGGAGTAATTTTGACCTCCTAAGAAATATTCTTTCTGTTCCTATGTTCTGGAAGAAATTGCAGAGAACTGATATAATTTCTTTCTTAAATGTTTCAGAGAATTCACTAGTGAACACATCAATTCCTGGTTTGGAACATTGTTAATTGTTTACTCAATTTATTTAACAGATTGTATACTTCTTGTATGAGTTTTGAAAGATTTTGTCTTTGAGGGAAATGATCCATTTCTTCTGTGTTATCAAATTTGTGAACATATAATTTTTCATAGAATTTCTTTTTTAAAAATCTTGTTAGCCTGGCGTGGTGGCTTACGCCTGTAATCCCAGCACTCGGGAGGCTGAGACAGGCAGATCGTTGTGAGTTCGAGACCAGCTTGGGCTACAAAGTGAGCTCAAGGCCAGCCTGAACAGCATAGTGAGACCCTGTCTCAAAAACACCAGGGCCGGGGATCTAGCTCTGTGGCCTAAGCGCCTGCCTGGCAAGTGCAAGGTTGTGAGTTCAATCCCTGGTGCCGGAAAAAAAAACTTTTTAATGTCCATGAAATCAGAGGTTATGTCCTCTCCTTCATTTCTGGTATTAGCAATCTATGTCTTCTTTTTTTCCTTAGAAGTTGATCAATTTTATTGATCCTTTCATAGAGCCAGCTTTTGGTTTCATTGATTTTTCTCTATTGAGCTCCTGTTTTCAGTTTCATTGATAACCTGCTCTAATTTTGATGGTTTCTTATCTTCTCCCTATGATGGATTTAATTTTTCTTACTAATTTCCCAAGAAAAATGGAAGCTTAAACTATTGCCTTAGATATTTATTTTCTAATATAAGTATTAACTCTATAAATTTTTTGGAGCACTTCTTTCATCGTATCCCAAAATTTTGATAGTTGTATTTTCATTTAATCCAAAATATTTTAAAATTTCTCTAGAAATTCTTCTTTGACTCATATATTGCATAGATGTGTGTTATTTAATCTTTATATATGTGTCAGCTCCATGTGGTTTGAAAGTATATAGTGAATTATACTTTTAAAAATTGTTTGAGTTGTATTTTATGACCAAGAATGTGGCCTAAGTGAATGTCCTGTGTGAGCTTCAGAATAACACATATTCAGTTGAATGGAATATTCTATAGATGTCAGTTATTTGCAGTTTTTTGATGGTACTGTTGAGCAAAACTGTGCCTTGACTGATTTACTGCTTGCTGGATCTGTCTATTACTGGGAAAGGGGGTCTTTAAATCTTCAGCTACACTAGTGGATTCATCTATTTTTTTCTGATATTCCATCGCTTTTTGCTTTATATATTTTGATGGTCTGTTGTTAGGTGCTTACACATTAAAGATTGCTATGTCTTGTTGAAGAACTGGCCCCTTCATCGTCATAAAATGGCCCTTTTTATTCTTGATAAATTTTCTTTTTCCATTCTGCCTGATGATGTAACTTCTCTAGCTTTCTTTTCATTAGTATTTGTGTGATATATCTTTTTCAAGTCTTTTATTTACAAATTATTTTAATTTTGATAAAAACATAAAATTTACTTTTTTGCAAGGGTGGGAATTTTGAGACAGAATCTTGCTATGTAGTTCAATCTGGCCTTAGACTCATTATGTAGTCCAGGCTGGTATTGAACTTACAGCAATCCTGCTGCCCCTTTTTCCTGAGTGTTGGGGTTACAGGTGTGTGCCACCATGTCTGGTGAAATGTATTGTTTTAATCACTTAAACACTTTTACCAACTCAACGATCTTGACTTGTTCATTTGTTTATCCTTTCATTCATTGATGGGCATTTTGGTTGTTTCTACCTCTTGGCTATTATGAATAATGCTGCTATGAAACTGATTACTTAAATATTTCTGCAAGATCTTGCTTTCAATTTTTGGATATATGTCTAGAAGTGGGTTTGCTGAATCATATGTTAAATCTATTTTTAATATTTGGAGGACTCACAATACTGTTTTCCATAGTAGCTATATCAATTTTACATTTCCACCAAAAGTATACAAGACTTTAGTTTCTCCGCCTTCTTACCTGTATTTGCTATTGTCTGTCTTTTTTTGTTTGTTAGGTTTTTGAGACAGGGTCTCACTCTATAATTCGGGCTGGCCTTGGACTCACTATGTAACCCAGACTGGCCTCAAACTTACAGCAATCCTCCTGCCTTGGCCTCCTGAGTGCTGGGATTATAGGTGTGTGCCACCTCACCTGAGTACTATCTTCTTTTTTGACAGTACTCATCTCAACAGGTGTGAAATGTTATCTCATGGTGGTTTAGATTTGCATTTCTCTAAGGATTAGTTGATGATGAGCATATTTTCATATACTTGTTGAATATTTGTATATAATCTTTGGAGAAATGTCTGTTCAAATAATTTGGGCATTTTACATTGTTTTAGTGTTGTTGAGTTATAAAAATTCTTTGTATGTATTAGCTGTTTATACAATGAATGATTTCCAAATATTTGCTTTCAATCTTTTGGTTGTTTCTTTGGTACATAGGAATTTTAAATCTAATGTAGTACAATGTAAGTATATTTAATTGCATGTGACTTTAATATCATATTCAGGAAATCATTCACAAACCTATCCATTCTTTTAACTTATATGTGTCTTTATATTAAAGTAGTTTTCTTACACATAACGTATAGTTAAGTCCGTCTTGATTTCTAGCCACTCTGACAATCTTTGTTGTTAATTGGTATATTTGGACCATTGATATTTAATGTGATTATTGATATACAGTGGCCCTCCCCTTACCCAGGAAGGACATATTCCAAGACCTTCATTGAGCATCTGAAAATACAGATAGCACCAAACCCTATGTGTATGTTTTTTCTATCATACATAACTATGATAAAATTATATATATATATTTTATTTTTTAAAATTTTATTTTAAAGGGAATAAAACAAAACAATAAAATGGAGCCAAACAAAACAGTGAGAACAATATTGGATTTCAAAAATGAGATAGAAGTAAATCCCCCATAGTTGCTACATTGCATATTGCTATCCTCTAAATAGATGCTCAGACTACCAGCTTTAGCCTGCAGTCAATCAAACAATATACGCGTTAAGTTGTTGTTTTTACTTCAGTAACTATCATCTCAGCCTGTGTTCCTCTGAATCAGCTTATAGGAGTTCGTGGTGGTAATGGTGTTTTTCTTGTCCCCCAGCCTGTGTGCCAGCTGGCTTATGGGATGGGGTTGGTTTCTTGGTTCTTCTCCCTGCCCACACCTTGATAAAATTATATCTATAAATTAGGCACAATAAGAGATTAACAATAACTAATTATAAAATATATCATTATAATATACTGTAATAAAAGTTATGTGAATGTACTCTCTTTTCCTTCTCTATTGTCCTGTCTCAACCTCCTTGTGATAATGTGAGATAATAGAATGCCTATCTGATTAGGTGAAGTGAGGCAAGTGATGTGAGCATTGTGACACAGTCTTAGACTACTATTGATCTTCATTCCTGAACTTAGGCCTTACATTACTGGCACAATCTATCTGACAATCAAGACTAAGTGCCTAATGGGTGGGTAGTATATATAGCACAGATACAGAAGACAAAGTGATGATTCATGTCCTAGACAGGATGGAGAGAGAGTTCAAGATTTCATCACACTTCTCAGAGCAGTGCACAATTTAAAACTTGGAAATTCTTCATTTCTGGAAATTTTCACTAATATTTTTGGACCATGATTGAACCTGGGTAACTAAATCCACAGAAAGTAAAATGTTATCTAAGGGAAGATGTTGTGTTACACTAATACTCACCTTGTTAATGTGTGCACTACTTGTTGCCTTTATTTTTTTTAAAGAGAGTAAAACCAAAGAAAATGCCCTGCATGAGTCCAGCTGAAGGCCTAGAGCCCATGGCAATGTCTTCCATGAGTCCAGCTGGAGACGTAGAAACCATGATAATGTCTCATGTAAGTCTGTATCCATGACTGGGAAGGCCCAAAGGTCAGTGGTGGAAGCTAGAAAGTGGCCTGCAGGGTGAAGGATCTGTGCCAGCAGCTGAGGGATCTGCACCAGAGCCAGGAAACATGCTCAAAGTAAGGACCAGAGCTCCCCCAAAGAGAACCTCAGCCATCCTCAGTGATAACGAAGACCCAAGCCCCTCCAACAATGAGAACGGATGAATTCACATCAGGAAAATCAGCAGGACAGCTTCTCCAGGAGAATCAACCGTGCACCATCTTCACTTCCAGTTCTGCTTTTATGCTGTTGGCAACAATCGTCAGGTGGGCCTTTCACACCCAGAACCATGCTGATTCAGTTCAGCTGGGTGTTACAAGCTGACCATTAGTTAATCTGCCACAACTCTTTTCTTCTCTTTGTAGTTTTAATTGAAATTTTATATGATTCCATTTTCTTTGCTTTCTTAGCATATTAAGTAGATATTTATCTATTTTTCAATAATTGGGATTGAGTCCAGATCCTTCTCACTGAGCTACATCCCAGTCTCCTTTTTATTTATTTTGAGACAGTCTAAGTTGCTGAGTCGCCTAAAATGAGTTTGAACTTTTGATTCTCCTGTTTCAGCTTCCTCGAGTGCTGAGATTACAGGCATGAGCCACCACACCCAGCTTTAATTAGACATTTCTAGTGTAGCTCTATAGTTTGTAACATATATTTAGACCCAAACCATATTCACTTGCAAATAAGTCTAAAGTACTTCATGGATACTGCAAATGTTTCACAATTACTACATATTCCTGTTTTTTCTTTCTTTTGTATCATTGCTGTTATTCACTTATAGAGATGCTGGAATTATCAAATATATTGTTAATATTACACTAAACAAACACTATGTGCTATCAAATACATTACTATTATTATATTAAACAAATAGTATCTGTTGTGTCAATTAAGAATATTAAAGTTTTTATTTTACCTTTACTTATTTATTCCCTGATGTTCTTTTTTTTTTTTTCATATAGATCATTAAAGGTGCAGAGGGGAGAGAGACCATCTGAGAAAGCTCTATATAAGCAACCATGGCTGTTTATTCACTTCTGTGGGAGTGAGTCAAATTCAGAGGACAGAATCAGCAGGAAGTGAGGGTAGAACCAAAGATTTAAAGGGGGAGGGGAGGAGTTTGTTGCCTTGAGGAATCTAGGAGTGGAGAGAGTGTAGTTGTGCTTCTCTGAATGGGCAGGCAGGGGAGATGTGAGTCTTGTCATGTCTCTCAGGATAGGTGGTACAGATACACATGGCTCTGTCCTTCTGCGGTTTCCCACCATGCTTGCTGATAATGGCGTCACCCATTGAGTGTGATATTTCTGTCTCTTTGTTGTTAAAAAGAAAACGGGTACGGGAGGTGGGCACTGTTTCTCATGGCTTCTTCATGCAGGACATGTGAGTGGCATAGACACCTTAATCAGGAGAGAGTTCTTAGAAGACCGGATGGTATGTAAGGTTCGTCAGGCTACAGACCTGCGGAGCAGGGGGAGACTGGAATGGCTGTATAGGTGGCTGAAGACATGGAGATATAAAGCCAGTAATTTTGGCTAAGGATGGATTGGACCAGTTTATCAGGAAACGATAAAGAGGTCATATAAATCGCTATATGACCTCTTTATATGCAAGGTCCCTTAGAAATCATCAGGGACCATCAGGAGGAGTGGTGGGGATGTAGTCATGGGGCATGGCAAAAGGCACAGGAGGGCTACCTGGACAAGAGAGTGCAGAGAGGAGGAGAATAATTTGACCCCATCTGGGGAGATGTCACACAGAGTGTCCTGAGAAAGAGATCTTTCATCTACTAAGGAATGATTTGAAGGTGGAGGCCTGAGAGTGACACCAAGAAACATCAAGGTAGACTGAATGAAAGTGTGTGAAGTGACAGGACAGGCAGGAGCAAGGCATTCATGTATCTTCTGGAATTTGGGTCCAAAAGTAGAGGAGATTACTTGTGATTTTTATAAGGAGCAGTCAGCTGAGCTATCAGCAGGACATAGCATCACTTGAGAGTGATGTACCCACTGGAGAGGGTCTCACAGGTGGATCATCACCAAGGTGCTGTAG
>RJWT010049635.1:0-10966 GCA_004365215.1 Cuniculus paca | reverse complement strand
TACCAGACTGATTCCCACTGTACTATAGTTTTATATTACCAAAACATGCACTCTCTTTTTTGTTTTTTGCACTTATTAGAATATAAGCTCCATCACTGCAGGATTCAATCAGTTTTGCTCACTCTCATTTTCCAGGTGTTTGAACAATCCATGGAGCATAGTGAATGCTCAATAGATGATTGCTGATTACATAATGAACAAGTGAAAAGATGATTGAAATAGTGGAGCAGGCTTTTGGTCCCTTTCTCCTTACCTCTCCAGCCTCATCTCTTTGTCATTTGTTAGTCGTCGCTCTTGTCACTGAGATACAACACAGGAAACCCACAACTTAAGGGAGCCAAGGTTTATTTGGCTCAGTTGCCTGTGTGTTCAGTTCAAGGTAGAAATGGAGTGATAGAAGGCATGACAGGAGAAAGCTGCTCACCTATATATCTGGGAAGAAGAGGGAAGGGACAAGGACATACTCTTCTAGGCCAGGATCCCAGTGAGCTGCCTCCAGTCTGGCCCCACTCCTTGAAAGCACATTCAGCCACAGGACTCATCCATAGATGGATTCTCTGAGTATAGCACCTGTTATGGTTGAAACATTGTGTCAACTTGAGAGTTTAGAAGTTTAAGAGACAGGGCAGGGAGATAGGGTTGATACTTTATAAATATCCTCATTCTGTGAAGGAGGAGGGCACAGAGATTTTGTGAGTGCTGCATTTGCCCTGGGGGTTGGGGAGGTGGCCTGCCTGCAATATAAGGGAGCAAAAGAGACTTGTTCTTCCCCTTTTTTGTTCTGTCTGCTTTTGTTGGCTGCTGCCTTGAAGTGTTGCCCGGTACCATGCCGCCCTGCCTTGGAAGCAACTGATTATGAACTGAAGCCTTCACAAACAATCAGCTAATAAACCTTTCTTTCCTAGTTTGGGATGTGGAGTATTTTGTACCAGCAACAAGAGAAAAGTAACCAAGACAGAGACCCAGTGATCTAATCACTTTTTAAAAGCCACACCTCTAAACATGACACTTTTAGGGATATTTTTGGATCTAAACCACAACACACCTCAATTCCTCTTAAGTCTAAAACATTTTTTCTCTTTATGCTCTTGCATGCCTAACCACAATACATCTTCACAGTTTCATACAGATCTCATTAACGGTAAATGGTTCACATTCCTGGTGGCTTTTCCATTACTGCTACAGAGCTCAGTTTGAATTATGTTACAGGACAAGCTTCTGTTCTCCTCACTGATTCCCTATTGCTTAGAACACCGACTGAGAAAGCAGAATTCAAATTCTAAAATCCTCTGAACCTTAGAAAGCATGTATTTTAGGTTAAAATTCCTTTTCAATTGGATGAAGCCATCATAATTGAAGTCAATTGAGCCTGAATTGGATCATGTCTGAGTTGTGATAATAGAGCCAGGGCTGTGTTTACCATATGCAAAAATCTAAACAGCTATACTATTTGGTAATGTAAAGAGACTCTTTAGAAAGCAATTTTTATTCTGTAGATTTGAGGAAATAAGACCTTGAAAGAATATCTGATTACATTTCTGTATTAAGATTTTGGAAAAATATGAGGTAGCAATATACTAGCACATAAACCCCAACAAGAGCTAATCTGAAGTTTAAATCAAAATAAACTGTATGGGTCTATTCTAGTTTCTGATGATTCATTTTTTCTGAGATTTGGAAGAGTGGCAATATAATCTCTTTTATGTAACTAGTTTAATTTTTTATCAGCAGCCCTAAGGGGGGAAAAAGAAAAGAAAAAAGGCTTGAGAACATAGTTTGTAATTGAATCATCTTGGAACAAAAACAGCAGAAGATAATGAAGATTTAGGTAGGGGATAGATTTCACACTGTTCTTCCTACTTTCCTTTGCAGTCACATCAGTGAAGCTGAGATTTCTTGTTAGAAAAATCGATAGGAACTCAGCGAAACTTGGGGGAGGGCATTGTGATGTGACTAAGGAACTCCAAAAGCAATTGTTACTCAATGTTGAAGTAAGTCCTTTCTCTTGCTGAGAGGAAGGGATGGGTAGATGAGAAAACAAAATTGAGTGATAGGAGTGCCCTGGATGAATATTAATAGAGAAATTCTCAGGGTTTCTTTTCATTTTTTGCCAGCCATTCATTCATTGACTTATTTTTTCCAAAGCTTAGCATGGCTACTATTAACCAACCTCATTAAGGGCATAGTTAATCAAGAGATAAATAATGCACAACACTCACTCCTAAGGATTTCACAGCACAGAGTGGGAGGCAAACAGAAAAGGTAACTTATTAGAACTCATTGTAATAATTGTCATGATAAAAATTATATACCTGATAGGCATAGGGAATCCAGGAAGGAATCCTGGAAGCAGCAATAAGTAAACTGAGTCTTCATGGAAAGTGGTAGAATTCTCCTTCCAATATAGATCCAGGATATAGCAATCCAGACAGTAGTATATGTTAAAAGCTTGGCATTCTATCAGGTAGAATGAAACTTGGTGGTGAGTAGCAGAAAATACCAATACTGTAATAGTAGCTTAAGCGCTAAAACATTGTTTTTTTTCTGTCCAGTGTAAAGTTCCAGGGCTGAAGCAGCCCTCAGTAGTTTTCCTAACTCACTTCTCTACCTATCTGACCATGATCCACATTCTCTCACTTCAAATTGCTGTGTGTATGTATGGAGCAGGTTAAAGTAAATGAGAGAAAAGGAGAATGAAGACCATAAGCTTAAAGACAATTGTGGGAAGTCACCCCACGACACTCTCCTATCTCAATTCCCAAAATATACTGAAGCTGGGATATGTCATACATATTCCTAGGAGTCATGTATTTTATCATGAAAATTATTTTACAATAGAAGAGGAAGAGATTGGATTTTAGAGAAATATAATCACTTTCACTGTACTTAGGAAATACTAAGATGTTCAACAAACAGCAAGTGTTTCCCTATAACATAGGCCAAGGGTGCAGATAGAAGGGAAAGAATGAAGAGGGAGAAGTATGTGACCTGATTGTGTAGGCATAATAGTGGGCCACATAGGAATAGGTTTTAATGCATTAAAATAGATATTTTTTGTGCTGTTACAATTTAGCAGGTATGATTTGTGTGTATTATCTTAATAAATATCACCCACAGTAACTTATAAGGTACAATTGTTGTTCTTCCCATTATAAAATAATTGAGAGACATTTCTTAATTTGTATATAATTACACTCTCAGGAAATGTAGAGCTGAGATTTGAGTTTACATTTGTCTGACTCCAGAGTCAGAGCTTGCCATACACAGAAATTTAACCTCTATTCTTCTTTCTTTGGCTTCACATTGCTCAAATTTGCTTTCTGTGCTTTCTTTGTGGTGACCTATCTGGATGCATTTAGCAAATCTTGGCCTGGTAAGAATCAAAGTACCTGGGAGAAAGAGAGAAGTCAACTAAGCTGTAGGAACTCATGATGTGAGACAGGAAAGGAGTCTACAAATTAAGTCTTTGCATTTCACCTCACATTTTCATTAAGTTTTAACTCTGTATATAAAAAAGTTAATTATATGGCACTTTAATCCTACATAAAAGGTCAACTTAATCCTGCATTGTGTAAGGTGTTAAGGCAATTCTTGAAGTAGAAATGCATTTGAACAGATGATCAACGCAAATCACAATGTTTCATTAAGCACTCTTGATAATGTGATTCAATTATTTCCAATGAGAGTATTTAAGTCTAGTGAATGGACTGGCTCACCTACTGTAAGCAAAACTAATTCTACTAAGGATGAGCTGTGATACTCGCTTTTTAAATTTGTAGGTATATTTTTAACAATGTGTTTTTCTATGTTTATTATTATAAATATACATGCTCATCCCAGAAAAATTGGTGAGCACAGAAAGCTAGAATAAATGAATAGTCTGGGAGTCTTGAAGGACTACCACCCAGAGAGATCTATTGTAATTTCAGTATATTTCCTTCTAGTTTTTCAGCAACATAGGTTTATACCTATTGCTCATAGATTAGAATGATACTATTCATAACTTATTTCTATATTTTAAATTTATTGTAAGCATTTTCATACCATTCAATTATTTATAAATGCAATTTAAATGACCACACGATATCCCATCTGAACTACTGTCATTTAATCAACCATGTTTTAGTTGAAAATGCTGTAGTCTGTGGGTATGTATACCTGTGTATGTCTGTGTATGGCAAAGATGTCTGTTAAGACAACCAATTTCTGGTATAGTGGTAACTAATCTGGATAAATAAATGAAGCCTAGTTCCACAGAATTTTATAGCGCCTTTCTTTCTTTTCCCTTTCTACTTAAGGTTGAATCTATCCTCCCCTCCTCAGGTTTGCAAATCCTACTTATTAAAACCCATCCACTTATGATGGTGTTTTCAACAAGAGGGTTGCCTAGGAAGAATGAAACTATTAATTTATAGCAAAGAACTGCTCATCAGTATTTACACTTTTGTCATTCTCATTGGTTTAGAGTTCTGACAACATTGTTCCCAAACCTGTGATACCTTTTATATTCATTGTGTTCTGCTCATACTATGCCTTTGCACATATGTCTATCCTTCAAAGTCTACTTCAATATTACTTTATTTTATATCAGTTATTCCTCTTCCTTTCCCTTCTCCTACTGCAGGAAGAATAATTCACGCATGCTTAATCCCCCTCACTTCTCCTACTACATGATCTGTACAACTTTTTATTAAACTGCTAAACAAATCAACTGATTTTTTTTTTATGTGGCACTTCCCCAACTAAACTGGAAATTTCTTAAGGTGGAAATTCAAGTTTACAGTCATCTTCTTAACTTTTTCTGTTTGATGCTTTACTTGTCAGGCACCTAGAGAGAGTAAACTGGACCTCAGGTTTTTCATTTCTAAAGTGCAGTATAATTGCAGTCATTCACAGAGATGTTTTGGAGTATATAGCAGAGGTGTTCTTGTTTAAAAGTTTATTCTCAATGGAATTTAAAAACTAATCATTGCCTGCAAGACTTTTACAGGCCTTTGATTGGGAAAATTCTTATCTTTCCCCTCCAGCATACGACTAATGTAACTCTGTGGAGTTGCTTGTAGAGGCACAAGGTTTAGAAGTATATTAAAAGGGTGTGGTATAACACTGACCTGAAATAGATGAAATATGAAAGGTTAGAACATTTCAACTACATTACAACATATTCATTGGATTTTCAAATGAGACAACTCTCCTTTAAAAGACTTCTGTCAATAAAACCCCTATTAATAGTTGCTCAATGTGACTGCAGGAAGTCTAATGAAATATATTTGTAAATCATGTTAAAGATGATTAACAATTTCTATTTTAAGTGTTTTATCTGATTGCTTCAAATCACTTTCTTGTACAAAAATTGTTATTGAGAGAGAAATTGAGATTTAGAAATAAACGTGAACCTTCTCAAGCCACAAAATGACAATCTGTTGTTTCAAACATATAGTATATTTTAACTTCACTCACTATAAAAAAGAAGGAACTATAAACCAATATTTATTGTCTCTTTGTGTTCGATATTGTCAGAAACAGAAAGTAAATATTGCCGTAACTCAAAGGTTATGACATGCATTTCATTATCTTAGGTTAAGGAAATTTATAGAAGAAAATAGAAAAACAGAATACCACCATGGTTTTAGAATCAAGGAGAATAGTGTGAACTTTTTGAAGAAAGCATGCCTTGCACTGGGTTCTGAAGGATAAATGACAATCATCTGCATTACAGAAAGTATCCTTGCAGAATGAGGTTTTGACAACTCAAAGCAATCTAAAAGTGCTGGATGCTGTGATGGGAATGTGTGGGAGTAACAGGCAAAGGAAGGTGGAAGGGTTGATAGGAATCAGGGAATAAGAACTTTAAAATTTTATGCTATGGAATTGGGGCATTATACAGTAGATAACGACAAAATGTTACAAGGAAGGAGTGACCCAGACAGTTCTGTATATTATAAAACTGTGTTACTCAGTTTAGGTTAAGTTATTCTGTGATAATAAATAACTCCAGGATCCAAAAGATTTAGTATTGCAAAATTATGTTCTTGCTTATATCATGTGTTTATTTACCGTCATATGTAGCCCTGTTCTATCCCATCCTATCTGAGATCCAAGTTGAAAAAGCAGCCTCTCTACACTACAGACAAGTTGGCAGGGAAATAAGTATACATTGGTAATCAAGTAGTGGTACTCAAAGCTTCTTCTGGAAATAATCTGTGACCCAGCCACATTTTATTGGTCAAAGAAAATGATATGGCCAATCTTATCCAGATGAGAATGGGGGTTTTTATTATTCTTGCTGAAGAACAATAAATTTATAGAGGGGCAACAAATATTTTAAGGAGTTTTTCATTCTATCACTGAATATAATGCTAGGGCATATTCCAGATATAAAATATAGGAAAAGTTCGCAATGAATTAAGAGATAGACAAGAATATATTAAAGACAACTATGAACAAAGAAATGTGTTACAATTACAGGTTTGATGCTTATAGATATACCCAGAGGCATAAAACGAGCAAAAACATAAGACTTGAGTGGATTTTCTTGATGAGCAAAAATAACTTACAATCATTTATGAACAATCATTTAATATAATCATATTGTAGCCTGAGCTGAAGGTCTTTTCATGGACAATGCAGGCACATTTTCCACTTTCTGTTCCATAGCCCTTCTGTGAAGCACACAATGTTACTAGTACTATCACTGTCTCACAGAAGAATAAGCTGATGCTCACGTAAGCCTACTAAATTACCCCAAGTTACAGTTGCTCATGTACTTAAACACAAACATAGTGAGCTCTGCTTCCAAAACTAAAATTATAGTTAAATTGAAGAAACAAAGTCTAACCTAAGGAATTTAATCACTGCTCTGACGATATTATTTGTACAGAAACTTGCTTAACAACTCTTTATTTTTATTTTTATTTTAAAGAAAGTAAAACCAAGAAAAAGAAAACAGAACAAAGTCAATCAAAACAAACCAGTGTAAGTGACACAGGATTTCCAAATAATAGGAAGTCAACAGTGGTTACCATATTAACTCCTGATGTCTTCAAAATACTTGCAGATACCTTCAGACATAGTAAAAATCAAACAATACAGAACAGAATAGAACCAATAAAGACAAAACAATGAATGCATTAAGGGACTTCAAAACAAGCTAATAGTAAATCCAAAATGGCTACCATAATATATCTTGTTATATTTGAGGTAGCTGCCCATGCCATTGGATACAATAAAATCAAACAAGACCAAACAACAAAAGAAAACCCAAGCCAACAAAACAATGAAAATGATACAGGACTTCAAAACAAGACAATAGGGAACCAGCAATGGCCACCACCCTCAGAAGGAGATCCCCATAGATGCTACACTGCGTATTACTATCCTCTGAATAGATGATTAGACCACCAGCTTTAGACCTGCAAAGTCAGTGAAACACAAAACACTACAAGCATTAAATTGTATTCCACCTCAATAGCCATCATCGCAGCTCATGTTTCTCTGGATCAGCCAGTTATGGCGGGAGTAGCGGGGTATTGGCTTTTCTTCTTATTCTAGGACAATTTTAAACTAAATATCAGCTTTTCTTAGTCATGCTTATCACAAATCCTGAATCTGCAAGATCTAAGTTAAAGATTTTTATTTGGTACTGTGAAAATGGAAGGTCACAATGTTTCAGTGGCATAATAATTTTAAGACTAGATCTGAAGTTAGTTTTTGTCAATCCGTGAAGATTTCTAATATTTGATCATTCATTATAAAATAATCCATTCAAATCCTCAACACAATGCTGTGCTTTCTCTATGCATTTGCAGATTTTACAAGGAAAGACACACATTCTTCCTCTTTACTCAGTATTTTCTCGGATAATTGGCATAGGTTTTTGTCAGAAAATGTTCACATATATTTAACTGAATTTGAATATTTCCAGAACATATTTTTAACTCGTGCAAGCTATCTGTAAAAGTTGTAGTTACTTTATAAAGATTTACTCTAATAATCTAAAATGGGGAAAACTCAGTCGTACTGGTTCTATAAGAAACCACATAGACCCCAATTCTTCATTTTCTGACATCTGAATAGAAAACAAGCACTTCGGAGGGAAGCAATGCTATGTAGCAGAAAAAGCCCAGTGTTTGAAACACTGGAGACAGGTGTTTGAACTCTAATACCTCCAAACCTACTATTCAACCAGAGAATCAAACTCCCAGGTTGCATCCTTCCTTGGTAGAAAATAAACATCAAATAAATGATTCCAGATCACATTTATGTTTTGAATTTTCTATAATTTTAGTACAACTGAATGTATTCATCCATGTAGTGTTTAATGTATCTATCAAATTAGCTTTAGTTAAGTGAATACTCACTGTCTGATTCTATACAGATACACGAATTAGCATTGAGCTGTCTATGTTCAGATACACCTCTTGGTTCATTGCAAGGATGCAGGCAAGGTAGTGCTCTCAGCTGAGTAATAAGTGTAAGACTGGGAAACGGGAGAGGACAGGGAGGGACACAGAGGAGGCCTCTTTTCAAGTTCAAACCTTGTCACAGCATAAGTCCATCTGGGATAAATGTTTCCACATCACATCTCTGTCTTCATTCTTCTCCCTGTGGAGTATTTCCCTAATCTTCTCACTACTTCTCTATGCTTTATCCATCCTACCATGGTATTGTCATTCCTGTTTAGATGTGAGAAAAACTGAAGCTCAGAGTCTGAGCTGTGCAAAGCCTCGTGAATGTGAATGAAGGTGAATGTGAATCAAGGAGGTAGACTTTAAAGTTCCTATACCTGATCCGAGATCCAATGCTATTATTACTCATGCAAGCTTTGGGACTATACGCATTTTGCACACTGAGAGTTATTATCTTCTCTGCATCGTTGATTCCCTTGTATAATTTCTAAAGAATTCAATTGCAGTTACTCTAGGGACTGATGAGATCAGCTGTGCCTTTTTGTTTCTCTGTGAGATTAGGCTTCTGCTTGTTAAGTACTCACCTCCCCTCAGCGTTGATGAGGGTCTTGATTGGAAGAAGGATGCATTGATAACCCTCAAAGGAGTGGCAGGGAGGCTGGCAGGAAGTACTGTGTTTTCTTATACAGACCAGTGAAGGAGGTGTTCAGAGTGGAAACAACCGGCTGCCTTTTGGCATTTTCACTCTTTTGGATTAATTTTGTCAAGATGGATGCACAGCAATCTCACTTCCAGGCCACTTAACAAAAGCCCCCTCAAGTGCAAAAGAAAATGATTCCTTGAGAGGCCGGAGAAAGAGTGTGAAAAAAAATAAAAATAAAAAAGTTCTGAGTGCTAAAAGATGTCTCTCCCAGGGGCTTTCTTCACATTCACTAGCTAAAATACATGAAGCATGAAGCAGCATCTGTGGGGACTATGGTTGGATGGAAATGTAATAAAATACAGAGACGAATTTTGGCCTCGAAAACCCATCTCAGTGGCTCACAAAGATCCTCAAAAGTCCTTGTCTTTGGTTACTTCAGACAGGCATGGACAATGATATTCATTTCTTTTTAATACTTATGGTGTCTATGTGAAGGACATTCAATGCTAGTAAGGTAAAGAAATTTCAGTGGAAGCTCCTCAGCCATCAGGTCCCTGTACTTCCTACGTAGGGAGACTGAAATTGAAAGGCCATCCTCCTGTGGTCTTCAGTCACAGCTGCATCAGTCACCTGAGCCACCTTGAAGGTTCTCTGGAAAACAGGAGGCACAAAGTTAAGTATGAAGTACCTGTAAGATGGTTACAACTAGAGTGTATTGATTTGAAGCAAAGTCTCCATTTTTCTAAGCAATTAAATCCATGTTACACCCACCCTCAGTAAAACTAAAAGATTTAAACATCAATAAGAATAACACAAACTATAAAGGGAAAAAATCACAACTACTATTCTTCAATGCTTACTATATTTTTAATAAACTATTAACACACGTTGTAATTACACCAAAACGCTGAGGACTAGCTAGAAAATTTCCCAAATTTCTTATTTTATTCAGTTTGTTTGTTTTGTTTTCAGATGGGGCAACTAACAAATTTTTTAAAGTCAAGTACCTTTTCCAACAGCAAAGATTTTTTTTTTTTAAATGAACTGGGCATTGAACTTGGATTTTTCAAACCCTCGCATGTACAATGTGCCTGGCTGGGCCCAGATGTGTCATGTGACTTATGGCCCACTCAAAGAGAAATGTGTCTTTGGATATCAAGATCATGCTTTTATTGATAAAATATGCTTTTTTTATTAGTACATGTTTGCAGTACATAGTGATTTCAAAAAATTAAAAACATAATTCTTATACAAATATAAAATGTTGTATCTGTGCAAATTGTGTGCAACTAATTAATGGAAGAGGGAGCCAGTACATGTTTGCAGTACAAATTATTAACACATGCTTGCATTACAAATGATAGGTTCATTCACTTCACCAGAAATAAAAGAGAAGTCCAGGAATAATAAGGTGCCATGAGCACTGAGCATACCATCATCTATCTTGGACTCTAAGCCTGAGTCTAATGTTTGTCTTGTGACCCTGGAAATGCTATTGACTTGTGACCGCTCTTTTAGGGAACTCTGGGTTTTAAGATGTATTCATCCCAGTCAGTTTCAAGTCCAGTCCCTTTTTAAATCTTTACTACCTTTCCCTTGTTAGTTAATTGTCAGTAGGTTACTTCATTACAAATGTTACCCCTTTTGAATCTCAATGCTTCTTTTTGTGTATAGAGTTTGATTATAATCATTCAAACCTGAGATAGAGGCTATATTTGCTTATGTATTCTTTTAGAAAAAAGCATCCAAATCATTTATTATGATTTTTCTCAGTAGAGAGAGAAATTGTATTTATAATTGTGTGAATGTACATACGTGCATGTGTATGCATGCTCTGGACACTGCTATGATCATCAAATACACAATCTTCTTTAGTTCTCATAGTCATTGCACAAGAACAGAATATCTTCAATTT
>RJWT010049634.1:0-10971 GCA_004365215.1 Cuniculus paca | reverse complement strand
AAGTCTAGAGAAAATCAAATCGAATCTATTACAACAGAAAGCTCATCAGTGGTTATTTGGGAGTAGTGGGGAAATTAGGTAGAAAAGAATCTAAGGGACCATTTTAGGGTAACGGAATATGCTGTATCTTGAGTATGGTTGTGCTTATATAAGTGAGCACAATGGTCAAAACTCAGCACACTATACAATGAAAATGTATTTTGTATTTGAATTATACCTCAATAAAATCAATGTTAATGTGGTGCTGGGGATCAAATGCAGGGCTTCATGCATACTAAGGAAAAGTTCTGCCACTGAGCTACATCTGCAGCTGTAAGTTAAGAATAGTGAGCTGGGGATTTAGCTCAATGGCTCAAATGCTTGCCTGGCAAGTGCAAGGTCATGAGTTCAATCCCCGCTACCAAAAAAAAAAATTTGAAAATAACAAAATTCCTTGATCACAAGGCTTAGAAGCCCTGCCCCAAGCTGCAGCTCAGGACAGACAAGTAAAGGCAGCTCGGTTTCTGGGTGGGCAGCTACAGTGTTCTGTCCCCGCAGGAGGTACGAGGAGGACACCAGTGAGAATGAGGCAGCGGCTGAGGAGGAGGAAGAGGGTGAAGAGGATGTTTTCACTGAGAAGCCCTCACCAGATACGGATGGGTACCCAGCCCTGAAGGTAAGAGGCGCTGTTATTCTGCATGGCAATGGGGACGTTGCCATTAGCCCTCAAACGTAAGCAGCCAGAAAGGTTTGGGGCTAAGTCACAGCCTGTCTCTGAATGGTCACCTGCAGTAGCTTGTTGAGGAGTGTCCCCTCCTGGACTTGGGATCATTTTGGTGACAGTAAACCAGGAGAGACTGGTGTGAGCTTCTCTTCGGCCTCCTGCACGTTCCCTGTTTGGATACACATTATGCTTCATAGTCGCGTGCATCTCACCTCCAATCCTGAACCGCTGCTCCTGGCTGTGTAGTTGAAGCAAATGACTCACCCCGTCCAGCCTCCATTTCTTCCTGTCTGAAATGGACCCTGTATTGCCAGCCTGCAGATAGGTTCAGAGGCTGTATTTCATTTGAGTGTACAGAAAGTGCATTGGGAGAAAAGAGTTCAGTCAAGTTCCTTCGCTTCCTGTTTCCCTGCTGTACTAGAACGTGGTAACGGGTCAGACGGCGCTTTCCGTAGAGGGCGCTGTGCTCTTTCCACCTGCTGGAAGGTTGCAGCCTGAGCACCTACGTGTTTGAACCAGGGCCCCTGTGCTCGAGCTGCAGGTCGTAGGGCCCTGGAGCAGAACTTGGGCCGTCCTTCTGACTCTTCCCCACCCGGGGATCTCTGTACTTCTTTGGCCAGACGGGGCACCTTTTTCCAAATCGCACAATGTGCCATTTAGGATGACAAGTCCCTACCTTCAGGTGTTTTTCTTTATCTTTTACTGGTGACTGCTGTGCATGAACAGTAGAAAACCTTATGCCCTTTTAAAAGAGGCTTGCCGACTGCCTCTGTAGTTACGAGGAAGCATCAGTAATTCCAGGTGAAGGCATCGGAGGCCTCAAGTGTGGTTCTGTTGAAATCCAGCCTGCACGTAAGTGTCGAGGATGTGACGTCCAGGTTGTTAGGACTTGGGGTACCTCTACTGCTCCTGTGAATCTGCCTGGGCACCATCCTTGTAAGACTGGACTGATTATGCCCAGTAGCGCTCAAGTGAGGAAGCACTATGGGCCAAGGACAAAGTGACAGGAGTGGCAGGTCACTGAGTAGACTTCCAGTGAGGGGCTGAGACTCTGTGGACACTGGTGGCCTCAAGGCTGTGGGTTTTTCCACAGGTGGACAAGGAGACCAACACAGATGCTGTGGCCCCATCCCCCACGGTGGTGCGGCCCAAGGACCGGCGGGTGGGTGCCCCTTCGTCAGGGCCATTTCTTCGGGGAAGTACCATCATCCGCTCGAAGACCTTCTCCCCTGGACCCCAGAGCCAGTATGTGTGCCGGGTAAGCAAGCATGTAGTGCCTTCCTCCTCCCTTAGGTAGCCCAGAGCCCCACCAGCTCACGGTGCACATCTGATGACTTGTGCACTTGGGTTACCGCCTGTAGGTTAACCAAGCCTCAGTTTCCCCGTGGGAGATTCACAGATCTAGTTTCCTAGGATTGGGTTTTTTTATTGATGGGTTGACTGATCATTGTAATTATTTAATGACCATAGAAAAATGACATATCATGAAACAAGCATTTCACAAGCAGCAGGTAGAGGAAGACTTCACTTGTGATTAGAGAATTTTAAAGTATGGGGCAAGGGATGTAGCTCAGCAGTAGGGCACTTGCCTAGCATGCATGAGGCCCTGGGTTAAATTCCCCATGCCACAAAATGCATACATAGAATAAGGAATAAATAAATAATGCCAACATGCATACCAAAAGCTGGGAGGTTATATACCAAAATATCAATGTGTTTACTTCTGTTTAGTGATTAAATACTTGTCTTCTGATTTTTTTTTTCCTCTTCAATACTGTAGGTTGAACCCTGGGCTACATCTCTAGACCTTTTAAAGTTTTATTTTGAGACAAACTCTTGCTAAATTGTCCAGGCTGGCTTCAAACTTGTAATCTTCCTATCTCAGCCTCCCAGAATGCTGGGATTATAGGCATGTGCCTCCATGCCCCATTCCTGTCTTCTCTTTTGTATACTTTTTGGAAACATGATTAGTTTTGAAACAAAAAATGATACTAGCTAAAGAAATACCTATTAAATTCCTGGAGTTTGGAATTCAAAAAGCCAAGCAGGGCACCCACTCAGTAGCCCAGCTGTGAAACCTGAAAAAGGTCCAGCCACAGTGACAGCCTACAAGTGGAATGCTGCTCTACTGGAATGCTCTCTTTTCCAGTGGTTCCTTCTACATCTGATAGTCTCTGTGTAATTACCTTTTAAGGGCCGGTGGAGGAGGAGTAACAGGGACAATAGCAAAATGAGGCTGGTAGCGCTCTGCTTTTGATTTGCTACAAAATGTAATTATTTTGTAGTTGTACACTACACAAAACACACTAGAAATCAAGTGCTTCTGCAGCAGAAAACCCGTCTGACTTGCTGTCAGTGAATTAGATGGGGTTTTTGTTGTTATTTTCTTACAGGATTGTTTCAGATAGAGCAGGAGAAGGCTCAGTAACCACTACTTGATCAATGCTGTTGCTGTAATTCCACCCACTTACTTCTTGTGCAACCCTGCCCTGCCTTTCCTCCCGTTTCACAGCCCACGGATGTTTCGGCCTCTCCCTTTTGAAAAAAAAGTGGGCTTTTGGGAGCCACAGGCCTCATATTCTCTCACAGCAGCGCTCACATGGTGCTGACCGCAGTGGCCCTGCCCTTGGATGGTGGCTGCTCACTCCACCAGGCCCCTCCCTTCTTCTTTTCGAGTTGCCCACCTGCTCTTAAGGGCCCATAGTGGCCTTTGTTCTTCACCTCCTTTGCTAGTTGTATAGTTTGCCTGCCTTTCCTGGGCCAGCCCGCTGTCCTTCATTATGCTGTGCACGGAGCGTCTAAGCGCCTAACCGAGTCTGAGGGTCGTGCTGGTTGCTAAGGGCTGTGGAACCAACCATTGCTCCCACCCTTCCAAGGGGATGGCACAAATGAGATGTGAGCACACCTTACCTGAGTACTGGGCTCAAATGACGTGTCAGTGTCCTTCTTTCCCCCTCCTCCTTCCAGAACCATTGAATAATAAGTAGAAACAAACAGAGCCCTCCTTTGTAATGTTCCAGTACTGCATCACAGAAGGGGAAGCCTTCTGATCCTAGCCTGCATATCGACCTGCCCTTTCCCTGGTTATCGTGGAGGGAGAACAGCAGTAATAGGAGTTCTCAACATCTGAGTATTCCGTATCCAAAGCCTCCAGTTGTAAGATTGAGTAGAGCCAGGCGTGATAGTCCATGCCTGTAAACCCTCTGTTTGCACCCACAAAATGAGCACTACCAAATTCCCAACAGGGAGTGTTGGGGAGTGTTGGGGCTTCCCTAGGTCCCCCACCCCATTCTACTTCCACTGCTCAGCCAGCTCCTTGTTTTCCAGTCTGTGACTAATAGCTCTTTACTTCCTTCTCCCAAATCCTGTACCCCTTAGCATCCCTATTTATAAACTTCAGAAATAACCTGTGAGCTGTGTATTCAGGAAAGGAATTTCAGGGAAGGAAAGTAAGTAGCTCATCTAATTATTGTGAGGTTGTAGGACTAACCTAAGAAATCAGGTAGGAGCAAGGCAGGCCGAGTCACGGCCAAAAAGCATGTCACAGCGCGTTGGGTGAGTTCATCCCTGGTGCTGCCACAGGACCTCGCCCCAGCTGGTCCCGCTGTTGCCTTGGTGTTAGTATGCTAGTCCTCACTTTTCTCCAGCTACACTTTCAGTGACTCGTTTTCCTACTGTCCTTCATTATGCTGTGCATGGAGCGTCTAAGTGCCTAACCGAGTCTGAGGGTCATGCTGCAGTCCAACATTATTAAACACAAAGTTTGCAAAATAATCTGTGTTTTCAATTGCACACCATTCTGAGTATCCGGGGGCTGCCTCCAGTGGCAAGAAAGGCCAGGAAAACAAGGTATGGGTCCTCCCAGCCTCCCTAACAGGAGATGGACTTTGTTTTCCACCAAGGATCCTGAGATAGGGATTCGTGTCCAGATTTCAAATGCTAATCAGCAACACCTTCCCCTCCTCTGTAAGAAAAGAAAACATTTCCGTGTCATCTAATCTTACAGACCACCCTGCAAGGCCAGTTATGTGCATCTTATTTCAAAGATGCAGAAGGAGAATCAGAGAGTCAAAGTACGCATAGTTACTAGATGCAAAGTTGGAGTTTGACTCCTAAGCCTGTAACCTATGCATCACTCACAGCCGCCTCCCGAATGGCTTCTTCTGGTCTCCTCCAGTCCACTTGTCAGCAGCCCCTCCTGCTGGCCCAATGTCAGTCACCTCTCTACCCAGAAAGTGCTCTCTGCTGGGAGGCTCCATTCTCTTTGGTCCAGCATGACCCACATCACATGGTTAGTTTTTCTGATTTGGAGTCCTTGCTGAGGTTTAAGTCAGTGCAGGTAAGGACAGTGAATTTCATTTCCTGCTGCTTTCCACACTTGTGTATTTATCAGCACTGCTGTCCCGTTTGTTAACTGACCCACTTTGACCAAATGGACAGTCTTTGCAAAATTCTCATTCTTTAGAAAGCTCCTTCAGATTTAAATTACTGTGCTTCTACTCTCTTTCTTAATTTCCCCAGCTGTTAAATACAAGTGATAGTGAGGCAATGATATCCCCTAAGATTAAATGCATTAAAATATCTTAAAATAAGTAGAAGTAAGTCAGGCATGATGGTACAGCACCCAGGCTGAGGCGTGAGGATCTCCTCAAGTTCAAGGCTAACTTCAGCTACATAGCAAATTCAAGGCCTACAAGGACCACGTAGCAAGACCCTGTCTCAAAAAAGAAAAAAAAAAGAAAAAAATGTAGAAGTGAAATTCAAGAACTTAATGCAGCTTTCACCACTGTTTTTCAACATGATCTTTATCACATGAACTACTAGTTAAGGACCAGTTATGCTGATTCCGCTTTCTAGTGGGTATGACACATAGTCTACAAATGTCACCTTTGATTGCAACAATGTGGAATAAAGTTCCTTCTGGCCCCACGTGCTGTCCACTCATATGAACCCACCCAGTTGATAGGATGGTGGCCCTTGCATCTGCATCTCAGTTTCTTTCCCGAGCCCTACCTGCAGCCTGGGGCGTTACAGAGGCACAGCCATGGAGGAGGGCACGAACTCCCATGTCGATCATATCCAGCTTGTGACGCGCAGAAAGCAGCTTCATCTCTCTGGGTTATTTTTCAGATTGCTTGAGGACTGGATGAAACTGCAGGCAGAGTACATGTGGCTGCCACTGGTGTCACTGTCTACTGTCCTTTTCTGGTCTAGCTGAGGCTCTGTCTGGTACAGTAGTTATTTCTTCAGTTACATCCCTGCAGTTGGGTTCATCAACTTGATACAGATGTAGATATATGATCAATAGTGATTAATAACCACAATGAAGATGTCATTAACAGCTTCTCAGGAGAGACCTGCAGCAGTGAACTGACAGCTGCCAGACACACAGACACAGTACTGTGGACCTGTGTCAACCCTACTAACTTTGGAAACGTGACTTCCTGTGCTCCCCTCCAGAGGTGTACTTTTGTCCCATGTTTCTCTCTGGTCCTTCAGGGTGGGACACACCTTCCGTAGCAAACCATTCCTTCTTGATCTGATTTCTGGTCAAGGATGAGAGTCTGAGCCCTCTTGGGGTGGGGTATAAATTAGTGATTAGAGGGATTCTCATAGGGTAAGAGTGATCCGTTTAATCCTTACGGTACCTGTCTAGCCCTTCCCCTCTGGGTTCATGGTCCGTGAGGGATTTGCCTTGAACCTACCTGTCTAGCTTCATTCTTGCCTTCTTTCTTTTCTTTCTGCCTCTCTCCACTCCCCTCTTTTTAGTGCTGGAGATGCTACCCATCTCCAGCATGGCACATGTTAGGCAAGCACTCTATCACAGAGCAATATTGCTAACCCCAAATATTGGTCTTAACAGAGACCCCATTTAACCCACTAAAGATAGGCTCTGTGAGTGAAGGGGTTAAGTTGATGCCAGCAGCTCTTTGTGCAATGGGTCCAGGGTCACTATATCCTAGGGTGACACAGATGTCACACCCACTGGGAAGTTCATCAGCTCACCAGCCTTGAGCAAGTTCTGTGACCCCTAAGCCTTGCGTCCTCCACATAAAATGACAACATTCTTATCCCATGAGGTTGTTGGGCAGATTCAGCAAGATAATCCATTTCAATTAGCATCAGGCAGAGACCAATATGTGCAAATGGCAGTATGCGTCTTGCATAGTATGTACTCAGTGAGTGTTCACTTAAAAGAAAAGAAATGTCAGAATGAAGCCTGGAACAGGAAACTACACAAGGAAAAGCAGGACTGGCTGAGTAGGGGAACCCAACCTTCTTCCTAGTCTCAGAGCACTTTCCAGAATGCATTTTTACCATGCTCAACTTCTCTCGACTTTTCTCTTGTAGCTGAATCGGAGTGATAGTGATAGCTCCACCTTGTCCAAAAAGCCACCTTTTGTTCGAAATTCTCTGGAGCGCCGCAGTGTCCGGATGAAACGGGTAAGAGTCACCTCTGCTATCTGTGTGTCTGCACCCTCTTCCTTTCCATGTGCAAAAACACACGTGGCCTGGTGACTGGTTTTCCCCTCAACTACTGGGTCGAAGTATGCTCTTACAAGGGTGATAAGATTTGCAAAACGATAGCCGGGCATGGTGGCTCACACCTGTAATCCCAGCACTCGGGAGGCTGAGACAGGAGGATCATTGTGAGTTTGAGACCAGCCTGGGCTACAAAGTGAGCTCAAGGCCAGCCTGAACAGCACAGTGAGACCCTGTCTCAAAAAACAGGGTTGGGGATCTAGCTCAGCGGTCTAAGCGCCTGCCCGGCAAGCGCAAGGTCGTGAGTTCAATCCCTGGTGCCGCAAAAAAAAAAAAATAAAAGATTTGCAAAAGGAAGCCTGAGCCTGTGTAGGTACGGGGGAGGGGACCAAAGGACAATTGTAACCTAAGAATTATGACAGATAGTGAGATCAGGCAGGCACATGTGGGCACGTCTTCATGGGCAGAAATTAAAGTCAGTCAGGAAGAATTGCATTAGTCACCCTTTGGTCACTGGGGCAAAGTATTCAACACCCACAATTTAAAGGAGGAGAGGTTAATTTTGGCTCACAGAGGAGTCAGTCAATGATTGGTTGGCTCCAAAGCATAAACAGCATGGCAGGAGGGCATGGCAGAGGCAAGATGCTTGTCGCATGGCATCTGTGAAGCAGAGAGAGAATGGAGGAGCTGGGGACAAGAATACACCCCAGCAGCCCACGCCTCTGTGACCAGCCCATGCTGACCAGGCTGTACCTCTGAATAGCACATGAACTCATTAGAAGATTGTTACTGATGAGTGTGACACCTCTGTGACCCAATCACCTTTCAAAAACCTTACCTCTCAACACCTGAGACTTTGGGGAGGACATTCTAGGTCTAAACCATAACATAATTAACCAACCCAAGATATCATGGTCACCAACCAGAAAACATGACCCTATGGGAGCCTGCTTGGCATCTACTGGAAGCAAATGGGCTTCAGTTAGACATCTAGAAACACACAGGGAAAGGCCAGAAGCTGTCCCCCAAGAGAGGCCTTTCCCACTGGACCTGGGTTGGAGGATGGCATTAAGCAAAGGAATGACCCCTTTTTAGGACTCTGACAAGGCTATAGGAGGTGAAGGAAGGCGTCCTCTTTCACTCTGGTGCATTTGCAGAATGAGAAGAGACCTAGAAGCTAGACTGTCAGAAAGAGAAAAATGAGAACAAGCAAGAGACACAGCAAAGGGAAAGAGGACATGGAGAGAAAAGAGTGCTGACAGCCTAGAAATGGGGAGGCCCTCCACCCTTCTTTTTTGTGGTACTGGGGATCAAACTCACAACCACACGCTTGGCAGTCAGGCACTTACACCACTGAGCTAAATTTCCTGCTCTTGTCTTCTTGAGACTGGGTCTCACTATGCTGTTCAGGCTGGCCTTGAGCTCACTTTGTAGTCCAGGCTGGTCTTGAACTCGCAACAATCCTCCTGTCTCAGCCTCCCGAGTGCTGGGATTACAGGCATACACCACCAGGTCCAGCCCTCCACCCTTCTTGCAGACCCATGTGCTGACAGCCAGAATCAGGGCTTGGTCCAAGGCTAGGGTGTGGCTCAGAGGTAGAGGACTTGCCTAGCATATGCCAGACTCTGGGTTCAGTCCCTGGCACTGCGGATGACGGGCTAGATAGATGGATAGATGGAAAGAGAGAAGGGAGGAAGGAATGAAAAGAAAATTTGAGAGGAGAGAGGAAAGGAGAGAGCAAGAGGAGACAGACAGACAGATAGGAGTACATTTGGGCTGCAGGTATAGCTCACTGGGAAAGCACTTGTCTAGCGTGTGTGAGGCTCTGGGTCCCATCCCCAGCACTGCAAATGGATGAGGAGGTGGGTAAGTGGCTGACCGGCCAGCTGGCTGGATAGACAGATAAAAATACATTTGGGCCGCAGATGTAACTCACTGGTAAAACACTTGTCTAGCCTGTGTAAGACCCTGGATTTTATCCCCAGCCCTGCAAAAACAAACTCACAAAAAATGAGCTGGTGTTTTGCGTGCCCCTTGCCCTTCCCTCGGCAGTTCTGGAGAGGGCTCCCAGGGAAGAGCACACTGGGAACAGTGTGAAGCCGACCTCAGGTCACTGGGGAGCCCTGTCCACTCTGGGTCTCCTGCTCCACCTGCTGTAACTGACCGGTCATACATGGTGCTCTCTGGAACCCTGAAAGTCACCTGGGGAGCCTGGTGATAACATCAATTCCAAGGGTACTTCCCACCATCTCCCTCGTGCAGTGGGGCGGAGCCCTGGGGACTGCACTGTAAGCTCTTCAGGGCTTCTACAGCTGGAGTTCCATGATCTAGTTCTGCGGAAACACCACTGTGGGACTCTTCCTCCACTCTGCATGTCCCACAGCTCCCTTCTCCCTTCTTCCTGGCCCCTGCCGCTTAACCACACGGTTGACTTTCTGAGAGAAGAGCTCTGCCAGGGGTTTCGGGTCCTCCAGTCCTTGCTTCCGTTTGCAGCCTGAGCTGCACCTCACCCCGCTGCAGCCTTGCCTGGGAGAGGGTTCCAAGACTGGACATCGGCTCGAGCAGGGCACAGCCATTTTCCATGATTGCTCTGAGCACTTGGGCCACATAGATCACAGCTGGGTTTCCTTGATCCTGATCATTTAAAAGCACAGACCAAACAATGTTCACCTGAGAAGAACATTCTAGAATTTCTGCTTTGAGCTTTATTTTGTGTTTTTTAAGTCAAGGTTGCATAATGTTGCCCAGGATAGCCTTGAACTCATGATCCTCCTGCTTCACCCTCCCAAGTGCTGTCAACCTTGCAAAGTGAGGATAGGTGTGACAGTAGTGTTTCTTGCACCATGTCTCAAATTCCTTTTTGGTTATTGTGTTTATTGTCTATGGCGGCGTAAACAAATCACCAAAAACTGAGCAGTTTAAAATAAAACAGATTCTCAGTTTCTGCAGGTGAGGGATTAGTGCACAAGAGAGCTGAGCCCTGTGCCCAGGATCTCAGCAACTGATATCTAGGTCCGCCCCGCATCTTCATCTGGAAGGTCGACTAGGAAAGAATCTACTTCCAGGTTCCCTTAAGTCACTGGCAGATTTCACTCCTTGTGTTTTCTGCTGGTTGCAGACCACAGGCCACTCTCATCTCCTAGAGGTCACTTCATGTCTTTGCCATGTGATACTCTTTATGACACGCATTGTTCCTCAAGGCCAGCAGAGTAACCCAGCAAGGAAGAGCCCAGTCCATATTTGAGGGCTTATCTGATTAGGTCAGGCCCACCAGGGATAATCTTCTTTTGGATTAACTCATCTGACTGGCAATCTAATCATAGTTGTAATGCCATATCCATACTGAAGAGAAGGAGATTACACAGACCATGCATATTTAGGAGAAGAACTATCCTAGAATTCTGCTTTTCATAGCTCTTTAGTTATTATTCTTAATCAATAGTGGATTTTGATGAAAGGACAGCTAATGATTGTGTTGACCTGGGTCTTTTACATACAAATACCAAAAGAACCCAAACAGTAACACAGCTAAAAAATGAAAGAGGGAATTTATTATCTTATTTAATAGAAAAGTATAGATTAGATATATTAGATTTCAGTCACTGAGACAAAATACCTGGAATAATTAACTTTGAAGGAGAAAAGGTTCATTTTGGCTCACAGTTTCAGAGGTTTCAGTCACGTCAGTTGGTCCTATTGCTTTGAGCCTGTGGCAGCACAGCCTTTCATGGCAGGAGCACACAGCAGGGGAGGCCGCTCACTTCAGGGAGGCTAGGAAGTAAGAG
>RJWT010049633.1:0-10970 GCA_004365215.1 Cuniculus paca | reverse complement strand
AAGGGAGAGTACAAGAATTGCCATTCTGTGTTGCATTTCTCACAGTTCATGCACTGCCTAGAGTGATGACCTATAACTTTGAGTTTAAAAACAATGTAAGACATGATATAGAAGATTGAGATGGTTGCTGATCTGTCAGTGTGGGGATTAGCCAGGGGCTGTGGGGAAGGCATCCAGTCCCATTTTGTCAGCATGAAAAGGTTAATCTATATCACCGCTTCTAGAGGGCTGGAGTTAGATGAACACCTTGGGTTTTTCTCTTTGTTGTATGTTGCCTGAGTTTCTAGGACTGCTAGTCCTAGAAAGAAAAGCAAAGTGGAAGCATATAGGAAACTAAATCTGTCTAAGGTCCATGATGCCTCACTTGCTGACTTGCAGGCTTTTTAAACTCCCTGCTGATTTGTGCCCATCTGGGTCTCTGGAATTGCCTGTTCTCTTCTGTCTTGGTGAACTCCTTCATCCTGCCTTACTGTCTTCCTGAGCTGTGCAGCATGCCAGGCCCTTTCTACTCAGGGGCTCTCATTCCTTACTCATTGTAAACAAAGCATTGTGACAATGAATTCCAAGTCCTTTGCTCTTCACTGATTATTGTGGAAAATTTAGCCAAATGAACTTGTTAACTTTTATCAAATGTTTATTGTGTGCTGAGCAGATCCTAAAATGCTTTACTCTTGTCAACTCATTTGACTCCTGTGAACATAAGAGATTGATGTTTTTATTCTCATTTAATAACTTTCTCAAGATCACACAGGTATTGGGGACAAAGATGAGATTTCAATCCAGGTAGTTTGGCTCCCAAAGGATGAATTCTTAACTATCTTACCATAAGGCCTCTCTAGATAAACAACCAGGTGATAAAATGAGAAAGCCAGTGCAGCAGATTGAATCATTCAATATTCATTGCATTTGTTATGTTCCAGGCTCTTATGCATACAATGACAGTTCTTAAGTTATATCAGATAATAATTTTATATTCTTTGAGTTCACAATTTAGTAAGCTGTAAAATAAAAGAGAGTGTGATTGACACTAGATGAAAAATGCATTCTGATTTGCTAAGTGAACACCAAGAAAAGAGTAAGTAGTTTCAGGACAGAGGATCAGGGGATATTTCATGGTTAAGCCAGAGTGTTTGGGTAAGAGGAAAGAAGGAAGAACGAAGTTCTAGGAAAGGGAATAACAGAAGTAAAGATTCAAAGGCATGGTCTATTCAGGGAGTAGTAAATAAATTTGTATAAGACCTAGAACAAGTGGAGAAAATAGAGCTGAGAGATTAAGGTCTGAATTTCAAAGACCTTATATGCCAAGTTAAGGAGTTTGCACAGGTAGGAAGGTTGTATGTGTTGGAGATTTGAAATTTGCTGTGGAAGGATTGACAGGGCAATGGGGTACAATATGAATTGTAGCTGGGAGAAATCAAATAAAAGATTGATACAGTCTCTTAGTTATAAGAATTATAGGACACTGGCTAAGGGAGTGATGAATTTGAGAGCCATTGTAGAAGCAAGGACCCAAGTCCTAGTGATTGATTAGATGTGAAAGATGAGGACAAGTGTGTTGTTGGAGAAAGTGGGAACCAAAGTGCCCTGGACCTCCCTCATGGGTAAGTAGCTTTGCTTTTCATCCAGTTTCCTAACATATTTCCCCCCAGAAAACATGCAGTGCAAGGTCTCCAATTCTACAAATGTTCTCTTTGAGGACCCCAATTTAGGGGGAAATGCAGCCACACTTCACTCTGAGATGGCATCGGATCAAATCCTACATGGTGTATAATTGCTGCCAACAAGTACCTCTCACACATGGCAACTGTGAGGCTCTGTTTAAAATATGTACTAGCTCTTAAAACCCACTATTCTTAAAAGAGCCAGGGCAACCCCCAAAGTAGATTTGATGCCACATTTTAATCCAAAAATGCTCAAGACAAGACACTGTATTGGTTAATTCCTCACTCAGACTTTTTGTTTTCCCTGGAACCTCAAGAATTGAGGGTAAAAGACGAAGTGGTGTTTTAAGAAGAGTCCTGGGAAGAGCCATCTTATTGGATTTGCTCTCACAAATTCCAAGAATTCTCCTTTTCTTTGGAAGTTGTTGTAGTTATGCCATTGTTGATTAAGGTAAACTGTTATCTCTATATTTGGCTGGCACAATTTGGGTAATGACCGACAATGTGTTCATCCTGATTTTTGCAACTGATATCTAATCTTGTGACCAGGTGTCTATCACTTTAGAGGAAAGGGCATAAGTAAAATTTTGGCAGTGGTGGAATAGAATCCTTCACTCCTGGGTTGGAATCAAGGTTCACTGAGCTCTGGTATCATTAGGACATGGCATGGGTGATGGCAGAGTTCAAGGAGGCAAGTTTGACAGACATGGTTAACATAGGGTACAGCCCAGAAATTCTTCCCTCTTGACTGAGTTTACTGGAAAACAACTTGTTCCCAACTTGGATGAGGCTTATCTTTTGTTGTTTGAATACTGTGTGAAAACTCAGCTTAACTAATGGGGGATTTTAGAAGAAGTATTTCCACATGTGATTGTTTGAAATATTTTCATATAGATCAAAAAGATGGAAAGGTAATTCTTTAGAAAGTCTAAATCTATTGCAATTTTAAAAAGGAAGTGTAGTTCTTTAGAAAGTCTAAATCTGTTGCAATTTTAAAAAGCCATTTAACATGACTTATATTAAGATTTATCCAGAGCTGCCACAGGTTCCAAAGGTAAGCATCCTCTGGGGTTCATGATGGTTGAATGATATAGTCAGTTGAGGATAATGTAAGAGACCACACATCAAAAAGTAAAGTCCTTATCTACCACCAAATGTGTGTGTGTGTGTGTGTATGTATATATACATACAAGATAGATAACCATACTACTAATCTCTGTGAGTTCATCAAAAAGAACAGTTTGTGCGTTCATTGTTTGATTGTTTGATCATTAATTTTGCATGCCTAAGTCTCGTAACCTGAACAACTACTTTTAAGATAACAATATGCATTATATAACTAGTGTTAATTTCCTATTTTTTTTGAAATTCTGTATCGTTTCCATCCTTTTTTCTGCTTTGCTTTTTAAAATAAAAACAAATAAAAAAATAAAATGAATTTCTAGAAGAAAGATTGGTTAGATTCATAGTGGAGTGACTGAGGCTTATTCACCAATAATTTGGAGCCAGGTGAGATTTCTTAGCCTCTATTTGAAAAGGAAGGTCTGGAAAGGAAACCCTGGATGTGGCCTACAGAGATTCCCAGATGGCTAATATAACTATCCGGGCACCAGTCTGTGAGCTTTTCTGATCCCTGACTAAAGGCTCTTGCATTATTTCCTCCCACTGCACTGTGCTGTTCAGAGTGGACTTTCACTTCAATTCCGCACTCCGGTCAGCACTTTGTTTCTTCTACAGTTTCATTGCTCTCTTCTCCAGACATATTTCCCTATCCAACTGACCATTCCAAGTCAGGGTGAGGTAGTGCCAGTAGTTGGGTTTTTCATCATTAGCTTTTGTATTACTTTTCTATTGCTGTTGTAACAAAAAAGCACAAAAATACAATGTCTTGCACAGTTACCAAACTGCAAAATTGAACTGTCCCATAGACTGCTCTCAATTCAGACATTGGCTGTGAGCTCAGGATTTCCTGGGTCACCCTTTCTTGAGACCAGCTAGCTGCAGGGTCTCCATGACCACTCAAGTTTGACACACATGTTATGGTTTGTGACTGGATGTCACCCTAAAGCCTCATGTGGTCATGGGCCAGGCTTCTAGAGTTTGTGATTGATTCATGGTCCAATTCTGGGATTATGGGTGTGAGTACTACACCCACCCTAGGGTGGGTGGCCTATGTATCATAAAAGGAACAGTAAGAGTCTTCTCTCCATGCTCCTCTCTTTTTGTTCTTGTTGCTTTTGCTGTTTTCTGCCACCATGAACTGTTGCCTTCTGCCATGAGCCACCCTGCCTTGGACCCAGCAGATTATGGACTGAAACCTCCTCAAAGCGTGAGCTAAATAAACCTTTCCTTCCCTAATTTTGAGCATCAGGTATTTTGTCTCAGCAATGAGAGAAAAGTAACCAACATAACACAGAACCCACTGAAAGCTATTATACTCATTGTGAGCTACCGGAAAGGATGCAGACTAACATTAACTATAAAAGGAAACAAGGGGACAGTCCAGGAAATAGGGGTTCAAACACAGAGATTCTGTCACCTCCTCTCAGTGGAGTCATGTATGGTGTCATCTCCTCAAAGCAACAATGTGTGACAAAATGCAAAATGGATTGTCAACCAACATAAACTTGCCCAAGCTTTGGGGTCCAGAATTTCATTGGGGATCAACATACACTGCACATGTGGCTGAATTGAGTCTTGTTATTCTAGATGTCAAAACTGATGAAACATTGACTGAAGTCCTCATTATAAATCTTATTGTTAGGTTGTCTGGAGGCCGTTGCTCCCCAGGCAAACAAAGGCAGATAATAGAGACCTAGAAAACACCACCTAAGATGAAAAACAAAGACCATGTTTCCTTTTGGATGAGACCAAATTCTTTAAAATTCTTAAATAATACAGATTTTATTGTTTTAGAGTCTAGGTGTTAGTGGGTTAAAATCAAAGCATTGGTAGGACTGTTCTCTGGAGGCTCTAGGGGATGGATTATTTTCTTTTCATTCTGTTAGCAGAATTCAATCCCTATAGTGTAGTGCTAAGTCTCCGATTTCCTGCTAGCTGTCATCTAAAGACAATTGCTAGTTTGTAGAGGCTACTGGAATTTAACTCACTTTTGCCGTCTTCGAAGTGAGCAATGGCCGATTGAACCCATAATGCTTTGAATTGTTCCTTCTGCTCTCTTCTTTATGATACAGCCTGGCAAAGGGTTCAGTTTTAAGGATCGTGTGATTCAACTGACCCTATCGAGATAATCCAGGATAAGCGCCCACCTCAATGTTCTTAATTTAATTGCTCTGCATAGACCTTTGTGTTCTATGTGGTAACATATTTACAGGTTCTGGAAATAAAGGCATAGTCAGCTTTTGGGACCAATATTCTGCCTACCACAGAAGCCAAATATATGAATTTTAAATGAAGTTTTACTGTTGTAATTCAAAGAAAATCATGATATAGGAACTTCTAAACTTTAACAGGGGCCCAAAGGAGGAATAATTCTAGGCAGAAGAGTTTTCATTGTCCATCAAATCTTATATGTATGAAGTTTCCTATTCTAAAACAGAAAGAAGTGTTCAGAATTGCTTTTTTTACTCTCTGCGTCAACTTTTATATATTTAGTTTCATAATTAACAAACTTTTATTAACAAGTGGAAGTCAGCTAAGCACATTTGTTTCACTTTTCCATGGAATCACTTAACACTAGGAAAAAAACCTTCAGATTTTCATTTCACACATCAGGAAACTGGATTTTAAAAGTATGCAGTGCACTGTCAAGGTCACACAATAAGTAAATGGGATCTCAGGGATTTGAACATAACTTTTGCTGAGTCTAAGAAGCTTCAAATTACAAAATACCATCTCTCCAATTTGATATCTACATTTTACAGCTCTATCTCTAATTTATATCTAGAATGTTGACCTCTATATTCTTTTATATATAAAATTCTACTTTAAAAAATCAATTTTTGAGTGTCTAGAAACAGAAAACATTTAACTTGTTTGTCTGAGAAAATAGTAAATATATTTCAGGTGTATATCCTGATTTCATAAAGTATTATCTGATTTTATTCTTATTGTATTTAAGCCAATTTAAACAGAATTTAATAATCCCAGAATTTAGTATAATACATCTACACAAATTAAAATATTAATGTATAATGATTGATTATATTAATCTTTAAAAAAGCAAATCTAGTGAGACTCAGAGTATCTGTACAACTCCTTTGTTGACTGATTCATAATAGGAAGGAAGGTATCTTAACTTTTCTTGTTTTTTTTTTCTTTCTTTGCAACAAGGTCCTGAACTCATGAGCCATGTGTCTGACTAATTTTTATTGTTTTATGATTGTAACTCATATCTTTTTTCTTGTTTCCTTTCATTCAAGATAATGTCCAGACAAAAACTGAGGAACTTACTTGCCTCAATCATTTGTAATTAATAGATCATCCATTTATATTAGGGATGCTTTTTATTTCAACTATTGTAAGCTGGTAAAGCTTCAGGTGGCCAGATTTCCCAATCTACCAACAAGTAGCTTGGCACTGTGATTCTTCATTCTCCTTCAATCCCTAATGTTGTATAAGAAACTAAGAACCAAAATGCTCTAATGTATGTTTCTATACCAGGGATCTTCACCCTGAATTTTTCATTTCTTTTCAGCTTCTAAGGCCCCTCCTTGTCCAACCTTGCTGACCCCAATACCATTTTCACCAGTTGGAAAGTGATATCTCTTCAACCAGGTGCACAATTGATATTAATCCCTAAAACCTGCCTATTTATGAAAAATAGAAAGTCAACCAATGTATCTTACCCATTAAAGTGTTCACTAGGCATGACAGAAAATGGCACAAATCTCCAAATCAAAATGTTTCTTGACTGAAAGATACCTGCCCCACCTAACAGCATCTTTAGAAAAATAGTATCTCTTTATAGTTTCTTGCGGTAAAAAAATTTAAACCTATATTTTCTTGGAGCTTGGAGGAATTGCTCTACACTCCATGAGTCATAGGAAAGTTAACCACAGGAAATAGTTTCTTTGACACGTAAGCTTGATTTTGTCAACTTGATTGGCTTGGGAGATACTTCTAGTATTATGTCCTACTGACAGGAAGCAACTGCTGTACATTTCATGATTCCCCAGCTGATTTTAGAAACCACAGGTAGTACTGAATCCTACGTATATTTTTTCCTGCATATAAATACCTGTGATAAAGTTTAATTTACAAATTATACACAGTCAGAGATTACCAATTATAATTTATCATAGATCTTAACAACCTCATATAATTTTCTTTTTTCCTTATTAAGTAGAGAAATTTCATTTCTTAATTTAAAGGAAATAATTTATGGTTCTCTTTGGCATATCTGAAATACCAGCATCACTACTGCTGCACTTTGGAGTCATTATTTAAAATGGTTACTTGGAACCTAACCTTGTGACAGTATCACTGTCAAACTAATAACTAAGATGCCCTCTAAGTAAATAATGAGAGTAGCTTTGTGGACTAGATGTCCTCGGCAAAAGGAGGATTTATATCCTAGGTGGAGATGCTTCAGCATAGAGATTTTCTTGCTACTCAGAATAGTGTGTGACTTAAATACATGAATTATTTATTTCTGGAATATTTTAGATACTATTTTTGGGCCATGGTTGACTATGGGGATTGCAATTAAGAAAACTCAAACACTGAGTAAGTAGGAATCATTGTGTCTTGGTTACTTTTCTCTTGTTGTTGATACAAAATACCTGATGCTAAAAATTTGGGAAGGGAAGGTTTATTTCTTACAGTTATGGAGGTTTCAGTCCATAGTCAGCTGGTTCCAAGGTGGGGGGGTGGCTGAGGGGTAACCGTTCATGACCACTGCAAGCAGCAAGGGTGAACACTGCAAAAGAGGGAAAAAAACGCACCTTCTTCCCTCCTTTATATTGTATGCTGGCTCCACCCCTGGGCGGGTGCAGAACTCACACCTCCAATCCCAGCGCTAGACAACAAACTGATCACAAATGTTAGATTCAGTGGCCTCCATGACTGCATGAGGCTTGGGGGTCTACCTGGACACACCCCATAACACATTGCATTATGTTTAGCTCTTCCCTTGAGTGTTGTTTAAAATATGGAGTTTCCAAAAAGCCTTTAGTGGAAGCTGTGAGGTAAAACAACTAATCTATGGATCAGTTTTTTTTACAGTTTATCTTAAGGGGTCTAGAATTTTACAGGAAGTAAACATAAAAATCATCTCAACAGCACATATTTATCTATTTTCCCCTTTCTACCATGTCTCTGGAGAGCACTCAGATCCATTGATTCCCTCACTAGGATGACTATTTGTTTATGTTTGCAGCTAATATTGTGTATATGCAGGGTACTGGTCACAGTTCTAACCATTAGGAAATTCCCAAGTTCCCGCCTACACCAAATTTATTCTCCAATGGGAAAGAGACACATGCAAAAAATATATAAAATAAATAATTTGACAGATTAGGACATTCTGAAGTGTATGTGAGGTTCATATTCAGGTCCTTCTCATTCTTTGCCTTTTGAGGAAGCTCTGAATTTAGGCTACTGGGTATAGTGAACTTTTCCAGTTACCTTTCTGATATTCCCATTCCTTTGTTATTTACTAGTAGAACGTTGGTTTTCTCATGGCAACTCCATAATCATTTTCCTAGACTTCTTCACAGCTACAGGAGGCAAATGCAGTTGAGTTCTAACCATGGGGCATAGGCAAATGTTCCTAATGCTTGTCTCCTTTTCTTCCACAAGCCAAAGACTTCTGAGAAAGAGTCTCTTTATTTCCCTTCTGTTGTAAGCTGTCCAGAATGTGAACACAACTTCTAGAATGCAGAAGTTACCATGCAAAGAAGAGAGAAGCATGTGTTAAGTATAGCAGAGGAGAGCAGAAGTCAGTAGTCCCATCAGCCCTTATTCCCTGCTTCTCTCAGCACCTCTACATACAAGATGCTATGGTTGTGATCATGAATGTCCCCTTATTTTCTTGTGTTTGGAAGTGGGACCTGGTTAGAGGAGGTAGGTCACTGGGGTTGAGAGTTAGAAGAGTGTATTTTTATTCCTGGTTCTTTTTTCTCTGTTCTTCCTTGTTGCCATGGATTAAGTGGTTTTATTATGCTATGTCTTTTCATCATGCTGTTTCTGCTTTGGAGCCAATAAACCATGGACTGAACTCAGTAAAACCAGGAATCAAATAAACTTCTGCTTTATGTTGCAAGTGTCGGCTGTTTTGTCACAGTGGTGGAAAGTGATGAATACACAAGGATTCTATCCACTGTAGCATAGTTTTAAAATCTGCACAATGCATGCAGACTTTCAGAACTGTAAAACACTGAAGCACCTTGTTTTTAATTAATCCTTCTTTGGTTGATTCATGGTAGTGAGATTAACAATAGACATATTTCCTCTTTAAACTTTTCTCTCAGGTTATAGAGGCCTATACTCAAGTTGAATCCTAGGATAATCCAAATATGTTGCAGGTATGAAAATAGGCTAAAATAGTGCAAGGGGATGATTGTTCATCAATCCATACCTTGGTACTTGTACTGTCAAGCCTATCTTTTGAATCTGTGTCCATTGCTATTGAACAGATTCCTCTTGACTAATGGTAGAAATTTATCTTGTATTTTGAGTTCCTCATATAAGAGATACCATACAAAATTTAAGCTTGTGTGTCTGATTTATTTCACTTGATATTTTGGTCTCAAGGTGCATCCATTTTCCTACAAATGACTCAAGTTATCCTTTGGTATGGCAAAGTAGTACTCCATTGTGTATAAATAAATTTTTGTTGTCCTTCATCTGCTGATGAACATATAAAGAGCAAGATAAAAGATAAATAATAGAAAATACAGAGGTGTTTTGCAAAAGGAAAGAGAACTAAGAGATGAAGGGAGAGAGAAGGAAGGTAGGAGAAGAGAACGAAAAAAGAATTAAGATGTGTTATGTACATGCATCAACTCCTACAAGGAATGTAATCTTTATGTACTGAAAACATGTGTTAATAAAAAGTAAAAATTGAAAAATTAAAAAATATATATTTTAATCTATTTTTTGCTAACAAAACAGAAGCAACAATATTTTAAGAGAGTAGTTTGTACAAGCATATGTATTAACTTTGTATTATCTGAGATAAGAATTCCTCTAACCTGATTAATAGAAATGGTGTAGCCAATCAACACTGATATAAAAGACATTTTATTTAATATTGATAGGTGCTTAACACCTTCAAATATTGTATAGTTCCAACAGCATTCCAAGTCACAAGTCTATTAAAGTTCTTTATAAAATTTCATGCAGTGGTTCTATCTTCCCTCATTGGAAAACAAAAACAAGATTAAGAAACATACAGCATACTTTATGAAGCTAAGTGATATAACTGAAGGAACTGGGCTAGAAAATAGATGACTAATTTCTTTCTTTATATTGGAAATTCTCATATTATCATGAGAAAGTGGAGCCAGGTGGGCACTACTTGCACAAAATTTAACTCTTAGTAGCACTCCTCTATTTTTTCTAAGTGAGAGTGTTATTTGTTTGTGCCTATAGCATGTGGATAAACCTTCATATTGTCTGTACTTTAAAATACATGAATGAGAGCTATGTGATACACATGTGTGTAAGAGAATTATCCTGACATGAAAATAATTGGTTAATTGGCCTATTCTATTGAAGTCCGCATTTCAGAGGTGGTGAGTAAGCATCTTAAAGAAATAAGATTCTAATCAGGAGTCCTTATCTCAGAGGAGGCTTCAGCAGGAGCTTCAGTATCAACGTATAAACCAGCTCGAGCCTCTTGCTACTCAAAGGATGGTTCAGAGACCAACGAACAGGACATCATCTAGAAGCTTGTCAGAGATTCAGATATTCAAACCCACAGTGCAGACCTATAGAGTGCATTTGAACAAGACCTGCAGAAGATTCTGTGAAACTGCACTAGACGATTATTTAATGAGCAAAGTGATATTAGAAATAATATTTTCTCTGAAGAAATAAGTAATGACCAAACATGGACATTTACCAAGAAGAATCTTAAAATTAAGAAAAACCAAACTGGTCTGGGCTGTTGATGATAAAGACTTGGAAGCTACACAACCCTGAAATTTTTCTTCTTTTTTCCAGTGGTGACATTGGTTTAAAGACTAGTTTCATGGCTGAACTATTTTGTGATTGAAGCAAACCTTCTTGTCCCAATGACATTAGACTACCAATAACAATAATCTGTTCTAAATCTTGCTTGTGGGAATATATTAAATACAAGTTAACCCTGGATTTCTATGCTTCTTCAAGGAATTGGGTTCA
>RJWT010049632.1:0-10973 GCA_004365215.1 Cuniculus paca | reverse complement strand
GCTAGTGGTTTGGCTATACCACTGCCGTTATGTCCAGTAATTTATATTAGGACAGAAACCTTTCAGATCTTGAGAACAATACTGTGTGAGATAAATTGGTCACAAAAGGTGAAATCTTGCATAGTTGCTCAATATGAGGGACCCAAAACAGAAATAATTTAAAAAGCAAAATGAAAGAGCCATGTGAAGAAACAAGAAGGTAGACTTTGTAAAAATGGGGAGGGGACCTGGGGGAAGAAAGGAGTGGGAAGGGTCATTAAGGGGGTGGTAAAAATGATCAAGATGTGATATGTAAAAATATAAAAAATAATAAAATGTTATATGTATAGATATCAAACCCTAAAATCAGTATAACCACTGTGTATCACAAATATATACTAATAAAATTATTTTAAAGAGGTCCCTGACATACTGACATGGCTAACCACAGCACCAACACTGACATCGCTTTCTCCAGGCTTGCTCTGTGGTTATATAACAGTATTGATTAATAGTCTTCACTCACACATTATGCTACTTGCATCCAAGTCCACCCTACTAGGTATCTCTAGTTACCACCACCTCTCCCCTAGTTTTCTCAACAGCTTTTTAATATTTTTCTGCCTCAGGTCCGTCCTACTACTATCCCTTTGCTTGCATGTGTTCTTGATTTTTCTGAGGTCTGGTCCCTTGCTTCATTCTTCTCCCAAGAAGGGTCCTCCCTATCCAGAATACCCCCTTCCATTCCTCCAGTTGTGCCAAACACCTCACTACACTTTGATGGTTTTTGTAGTACTGACTGTGACTTTTCTTTGTATGTCTACTTGTTTGTGTGCCTTTTGTCCCTAATGTTGATCCCATTACACAAAAGTTTCATTTGGGGTATCGGGGACCCGGCCAAGATCCCCAATCTCCCAAACCGAGTGTACAGCTGATTGAGCTATTTTTCACTCAATCTGAGGCGGCTAGAAAAACATGAGCGGCGCAGAGAAAAGGGAGGAAAGAGATGAGATTGGGCACGGAGAGACCAGCACTCACAGGTGTGCTGATTCTCTGGAGACAAAGGCGAGGGGCGAGCTTAAATGTACTCTGATGAGGGAGGGCACAGGGCTGCTGACATGGGCTGTTCAGCAAGACGTGGCTGAAGGGGGTAGGAGCATTTGTGGTATGCAGGGGGTCTAGCAAAGGCAGTTTGGGAAGAAGAAACTGCAGGGGTTTCTGGGAAGAAGGAGCTAGACACCATTATAGTTCAACATGTGGTCTGTCACCATGATGGCTGGGCAAGTCTCAGGCGGGGGACCTATCACAGCGAAGGCTTATATAAATGAGACAAGTAGTATTTTAGGGCTCCAGGAGGATCAAAACCCTCTAACAGAGTTCGAGACTCTGGGGGCTGAGACAAGGAATGTCTCTGGGCAGCTGGTATTTATTAGGTCTTCAAAAAAAGGGAGATGGGATACTGAGGAAAGGGTGGATCTGAGCATGACCTTGGGAGTGGTTCAAGGACTTTTCCAAGTAACAAATTATGTTAATTTAGTAGAAGTATCTTTGGAGAAAATCTCCAAGGGCCTTTTCACTCCAGGAGGGAAATGCCTGCAGCTACAGTCTTTATTTAGTTAATTGGGGTTGGAGCCAGGTGTCTTCAGCTGTGGTCTTATCTTGCCCTTTGAGTCTCCTGCTTCTCAGGCCAGCCACGCCCCAGCCATTCCGCAGCCCTGCACCATGTGTTCAATTCCCAGCTTCCATGGCTTCCAACATGGGGCAATAAATTCATTTGCCAGGCATATACTAGGCATCCTGTAATTCTAACTAAAATGAAGAATATGCATCTTTGTGCTGTTCTTCCTTTAGGAAAGCTAACATCTCCTTGTGTACTTCAACAGAAATGACAGGAAAGTAGCACCAGGGGTCCAGTAGGCCTTGTGATTATGAAGTTCGTTAGCTTTATTATCATCTTAAAAGTGAAAATTTCATAAATCATTGATTCTACTTTTTGCACCAAAGTGCCGTGATTGCTGAATATTATCTTTGGATTTCTTTTTATCCCATTTATGATTTATATTAAATTAACTAGGTAGATCTTGTGGTATCTTGAAATATCTCAGTTTTGTTTCTCTGTGCCTCATGGGAATATTACTTGCTAGTTATATAAATAATACATATCTTAAACCAACATTATGCTTAGAAGTGAAAGCATATAGCATGCATGTGCTATCCAAAATTAGATGAAGGTACCTGCTTTTGCAACTATTACTTATTTTAAAATATAGACTCTCATTTTGTAGAAATAATACACAAAGTCCTATGGAGCTTTTGCCTGGTTTCTCCCAGTGGTGACATCTTGTGTAAATTAATACAATATCAAGACAAAGAAACTGATGTTCATACAGAGCTGTTACCTAGACTACAAACTGCTCAGGCACACCAGTTTTGACATGCCCTCGTTTGTTTCTGTGTATTTGTGAATAATTATTTACAACTTGCTCCCACGCATAGGTTCATTTAACCTCCTTCACTATTAAAGTAGAGAAGTGACCTGTCCCCATAGAGGAATGCTTGCCCTGTGTAACCCCCTTAGAGCTCCCTTGCTAATCCTCAGCCCCAAGGCTACTGCTGCATAATAATGCTTTAGGATTTGGGGCCAATATAGTTAACCATGATAAGCAATAATAACATTATTGGAAAGGAGAAGAGAGAAGGAGAAAAAACATGTTATTGCTTGCAAATGATATTTTTTTTCTCTAAAAAAGCCTGACATTATTGATTGAAACTATTCGAGATTTCCCATATTGTGGTGATTAAGAACATGTGCATGATGGAGTACTACTTTGCCATAAAGAGAAATTTGAGTCATTTGTAGAAAAATGGGTGCACCCTGAGACCATAATCCTCAGTGAAATAAATCAGACATACAAGCTTAAATGTCACGTGGTTTCTCAAGTATAAAGAAAGAGCAAAATAAAAGATATTGGAAAGTATGAAGATAGGTCTTTTTCAAAGGGGCAGGGGATCAATAGATGGTTGAAAAAAGGGAATTAAAATATGTGCAGTACCAATTCCACACAAGGAATATAAACATTGCATACTATGAACATGTACAAATAAAAAAAGCAGATTTGTTGCCAGTTAAAAAAAACATGTACTCTGGAACCTGCTGCATGGGTTTTGGTCCTAGCTCTGTCATGTTCTAGCTGCCGGATTGCTTAACTGCTCTGTAAATGTTTCTGTCACCTGTAAAACAGGGATATTAATAGTAACTATCATATTGAGTTATAAGGGCTAAAGAATATCGCATACTGAGCTTGACGGGTAGTGGGGGAAACTATATGAAATAGCTGTTTTTGTGGATAAAAATAAATATGTATTGTCAATTTCATGTCGAAAGTAATGGATTGTTTTCTCTCATTAATGTCGCTATCACCATTAGTAGAAGGTAGAGTAACTTGATAAAATATAAAAGCAAGGGGATCAAGAAATGGTAGAGGGGGAGGGAAGGGAAAGTAGACGAAGAAAGGAACTAAGATGTGTTATGTACTTGTACCAACTTCCCCCAAGGAATATAAACATTATATACTACACACATGTATTAATAAAATGAAATTTTTAAAAGGTATTCACATCTATGACAGCATATTATGGTTACCACTGAGTACCAAATTGGTAAAAGTAATGTCCTTAAAAAATTAAAGATTATGTTATTTTGGAAAAATTATGTAACAATTTAAAAATCAGAAGACATCAACTTCTAGCGTGTGAGACTATGTGGGACTCCACAACCCCCTCCACAGTGAAACTAGAGAAAATTATTTTTAAAAAACTAAAGCCTCTGGAAACAGTTTTAAGGATAAGTGGCAAATAAAGAAATATGTTAGAGAAAATCTGGGAAAATTCAGTTAGGAAATTGAAAGTCTGTAGAATGTGAATCAAGACTTCTCCCTGCTCTTCTGTAGTGGCTCAGCCAGGAAGAGATCTCCCTGCTTCATCCACAACACAGATTCATTCTGCCTCCTTCCCAGGAGGATGACTAATTGCTGAATCTAAATCACAGCAAAAGATGAAGGCTCCTTGCCCACTGAGCCTCTGCCTGTGGGTAGAGGGTCCACCTTGGGCAGGATACTAACAGGCCCTGGTTGCCCTTGAGGTGGTGGGTCTTTGCCAAGAGGTGCAAGGTGACCTTCGCTGCTGCCCTGCCTCTGCACCAGAGTTAGCAATTCTGTGTGTGTGTGTGTGAAAGAAAGAAGGTTAAACTTGCCTTTGTTTATATCTCCAACTCCAGACCCTGGGTCAGAAATTTTGGGGGTAGGGAAGCCCTCTTGAGGTCACAAAATATATCAGACACAGACTTTGGAACATACTTCAAAGGTATCACAATTTGAATTAGTTTGTAGAAAAAGTTATGCCTTGAGACATTATTGGAAACAGAGTGGTCAACAGGAAGTTAGTGGAGTTTTATAGTAGTTACAGTCAGAGAAAGGAAGGAAGAGAGCTCTGCCAAACCCCTATCATTGCAGAGGTTCTGTGGAACTGACCAGGTTGGCCCTTTCCTAAGCAGCAGCATCAGAAGTTTCCTTCTTGGGGGAGAATAAGTATTGCTAAAATAAAATAATCTATCCACTCACTAAACAAATAAATAATAAGCCTCACCATGGGGGTGGGCATACTTAGAGTTGTTATAAAATATTTTCTAAAATGTCCAATTTCCAAAATGAAATTCAGGCATGCAAAGAAACAGAAAAATAGGACCTATACCCTGGAAACTCAGCTGCTCATAAGAGTGATCAGGTTCAATAGGAAGAGTCTCCAAAGTGGGCACTGAAGCATGCTCACAAAACTGAGGAAAACTGATTAAACAAGTAAAGGAAGGTGTGACGACAGTGGTACATCGATTATAGAATATCAACAAAGAGATGCAAATGACAAAAAAGAACCAATTGTGGAGGTGAAAAGTACAATAATCGAAATTTAAAAATACTTCACCTCACTGAAGGGGCTGAACAATAGATTTAAACTTGCAAACGAAAAAATAAGTAAACTTGAAAATCTGTGAGTAGAGATTATGTCAGTTGAATAACAGAAAGAATAAATAATGGAGAGGACACAAACAAAAGAGAGCCTCAAAGGAATGTGGAATACCATTAAACCTAGCAGCTATGCCTGCGGGAGTTCCAGGAGAAAAAGAAGTTCCAGGAGGAAAGGAGAAGAAAATATTTAAAGAAAATAATATTTAAAGAAAACATTCCAAATTTACTGAATAGCTGTAACATACCCATAAAGGCTGCTTAGCAAACTCCAAGGAGGATAAATGCAGAGACCCACAAAGAGACACACCATAGTAAAACTGTTTAAAGTCAAAGACAAGGAGAAAATCTTAGAAGCAGCTTGAGACACGTGGCTTGTTACTTCCAGGAGAACCTCAGTGAGATTCCTAGCTAACCTCTCAACAGAAGCACCTGGGACCAGACCGTATAGTTGTCAGGTAACATTTTCAAACTGCTCATAAAGGGGGAAACAGTACCTATCAACCAAGAATCGTATAGCTGCCAAAGCTGTCTTTCAGAAATGAGGGTAAAAATAGAGACCTTCCCAGATAAACAATCACTGAGAGAATTTGTTTTTAGCAGACTGTTCTTATAAGAAATTCTACAGGAAATTCTGCAGACTAAAAGTATATAACTCCAGGTGGTAATTTGAATCCACAGGGGGAACAGAGTATCGATAAAGATCTATGTGAGCATTAACATCAGGGTAAAGTGCCAATCCAGAAGTTGGAGAAGTGGTGGATAAGGAGAATCACAGGTCAGAGCAGCTACCTAAAACAGAAGTTCCTGGGACCAATAACTTATAGAAACACTGATGTGATTTTCTTCATAAATTGGAGCAAACTGAATAGACTAGCTTGAGATTCACAACTGTTGAGGGCCCAGATTTCAGGAGGCTTCCACACTTTTGTGGAGTTTATCTCTTGAGATAACTTTAGGTTCTCACTGTAAAAATGGTAGAGAAATTCTCCATTGTTCAGGACAGGTAAGAAGAAAGTAACTGTTTTGAAATTCACCTACATCATTCCTCTGACAAAGACCAGCCTTCCGTGGGAAAGTAATACCACAGCAGTATCTGACTGGAAAAAGCAGTTAGCCAGCTCTACCCGCCTCTATCCTTTCTGTCTCATGTAAAGGAAGGGGGAAAAAAGATGGCCAAGAAGTGCTCCTGATGGTCCCAACCCAGGGACTCGGCGCCCACTCAAAACTGAGGTCTAATCATCAGATTATAGATCAGTTTCCCTACCAAGCGCCCTACCACTACATCACCAGGGTGCTGGTACAGAAACAGCAGATAGCAACTCAGATTTGCAAGACACAGACTCTGCTTTAGAGGGAGTTCCTAGGGAAACCCAAAGGAGGGAAAGGAAGCTTCAACTATAACAAGCATTAGATACAGCCCAACCCCTAGCCAGCTTAACATGATTCCTCACTGTAAAAGCCTAATTACTTTGGTTTCTAATAACTAAAATATCAATCCTGTTGTCAACAAAAGCTTTTGCAAGACATTCTAAAAGTAAGAAAAATCACAGTACAGTATATTTTGCCTTAAATGCACCAGAAATGACATATCACAGCAATGACTGTGGAAAAGATTTTTCAATAAATAGTGAAGCTGATGGCTACTTGGAAAATGATGTAATATATAAAGTGGGATGTGATATGTGAGTTGTATATAATCAATGGTAATATATAAATTAGAAGACATAATGTAACATAAATAGTAAAATGTGCTAATAGAGAATTTTGTAAACAGAATATCACGAAGGACTACCATTAGCAGGTAAATATGTGAAAAAAATCATTCTCATTTATAATTAAAATATATTTTAAAACAACTATATAGTTTCTACTATCAAATAGATAACTGTATCGAAGATGATTAAGCGAAACAATTGTGTGTATACTTTTAAGAGTAGAATAAAAAGTTTTCTATGCCATTTTCGTGAGAGATACATGGCAATATTTATTGAAGACATTTAAAATGAATGCAACTTCTGACAGTTTTATATATGTTTACATGTTTGTGTATGTGCGTGAGATAGACAGAGATAGATAGATACATAGATTTTTTTTTTTTTTTTTTTGGTGTGGAGCTGTTGTGGTTTGGATCTTAAATGTCCCCCAAAAGCACATGTGTTAAAGGGTTGATCATCAGCTTGCAGTGTTATTGGGAGGTGGCTGGACCTTTAAGAGGTGAAATCAAGAGGGAAGCACTAGATTATTGGTAGTAGCATTTACCTGAAGGCAATATTTGAAAGCCAGCTGCTTCCTCCTCTCTCCTTCTCTCTTTCTCCTCCTCTTTCTCTCCTTCCTCTAAGCCATGAAGTGAGGACAGGAGAGGCTTTACTCCATGATTTTTGATTACCACAGGTCTAAAATAATAAGATCAAGGGGCCACAGGCTGAAACAATGAACCAAAATAGACTATTCATCCTTTTAAATTGATTTTCTCAGGTGTTTTGTCACAGCAGTGCAAAGCTAACACACAGGAATTGAACCCACGGTTTTTCACATGCCAAGTACATGCTGTATCACTGAACTGTACCCCAACCCTAACAGTTACATTTTTAAGAATTTATTTGGGAAAGTGACCTGACTTGCTATGAATTTTGTTTGCTAAGATTTTATTTGTAATCTGTTTTTTATTTTGCAAATTCTATTGCATGTCTTCTCTGTGTGAGACATGCTAAGAACTGGGAATATGGTAGTGATAATGAGAGAAAGACAAACATTAAATAAATACAATGGTACCTTGATTCACAAGCTTAATTCGTTCTATGATTTTGGAAAAGATGGCCACATTTGTGTTTGTGTGGGAGAGATGCCACTGTTGTGTTTGTCACCTGGTGCAGAATTTGCAAACAGAAACCAAATGTTGCTAAACACTCCTGTTTGCAAGTTAAATTGTTTGCCAACCAAGGTACCCCTTTAATGGTGAAAAAGAATCCCTAGTGTTGAAAGAGGAAGCACTAGCCTGTCACTTGATGACTTAGGCCACCATCTTTGCAGAGGAGTTTCCCTGAGAAGTGATGAATGCTGGAACACGAGTGAAAGTGGAAGTGTGAAGAGGGCAGCGGTAACCTTTGGACAGGAAGTCAGAGAGGGAGTAGCTCAGGAAGGCCATGAGCTATGCTGGGGCAGTACAGAGGGTAATCACACCTTTTCCATAAATGTAAGTTTTACCTAGAAAACTGCTATGAAAAATAACATTTTCTTTCTTTTTTTTTTATTGTGAAAAGAATACAACCAAACAAAATAAAACAGGGTAGTCAATCACACCAAAACAGTGAGCATGGTACATGACTTCTAAACAGGGTAAAAAGCCATCAGTAATGGCTGCCATAATGCCTCTTGTTGTCTGCAATATAACTGCCCATACCATCAGGGATAAATAAAATCAAACAAAATAGAACAAAATAAAACCAGTAAAAAAACAAAAACAAAACAAAACAAACAAAGAATAATGTAAGCAATTATAAAAAATAACATTTTCAAAGGAAGTTTTTGTTTGTTTGTTTTGGTCTTTTGAGACAGGGTCTCACTATGCAGTTCAGGCTGGTCTTGGACTCACTTTGTAGCCCAGGCTGGTCTCAAACTCGCAACAATCTTCCTGCCTCAGCCTCCCCAGTGCTGGAATTACAGGAGTGTGCCACCATGCCCAGCTTTATTATTTTTTTTACTGTGCTGAGGTTTGAACAGTGTCTGTCTGTGCTGTGAAAACGTGTAACTGAACTACATATCCAGCTCTTCACAGGAAACTCAATGATACAATATTAAATGCTATAATTTGAATGATGCAATATTAGTACATATGTCATTATATTAGATATAGTGACTATAAATGATTTTCTTAAATAGTTAAATATCACAGAATATCTAATATTAAATGACATGATTTTAATGAATCATGATACTCTGTTTAATGATACAATATTAAATAATAAAAACTGGATACAAAAATACCATGCATAGTTTGATTCAGTTTTGAAAAAGTCTGTATGCATGCAGAACTGCTCCAAATTGTTACAACAGTGGATTTCTATGTGGTGGAATGAAAAGTGCTTTGTATATTCTCCTTTCTCTTCAAGTTCTCTAACAATGAAAGGTTTAACTGTTTATTTAGAAAAATATGTAGTATTTGAGAAAAGAGGGTTCCATTTATCTTGGAGCATTTAAATGAATAGTCTGTGTATGATAATGGGCTTACAGGATGGTAATGAAGACTGCCTATTAAATGGCACGCTGCCTTGGCTACTGTTTGCTTTTGTCCTCTGTTGTCTCCTCAACATATATTTTCCCATTAAGGACCCTTATGTTTAAAAGTTTTGTGGATATATATATATATTATTCAATCATGTGGATCTGAGGAGAAATTGAAGCAAGCTAGCCTTGGGCAGTTGCTTTAGAAATTCTAATACATGTTCAACTTCTTTATGCTGCATGTATTGAACTGTAAAAATTCTGTTTTTGTTACCACAGGAAAATCATAGGGTAAATTAAATCTCATCCCTGTTTTATTTGACTGGAAACAAAAGCAAGTCTTAAAATTCAAAAGTACTTGATGCAACCATATAATTACTATAAGCCCAGAATCTCAGCTATTGTATATTTTTATTTTCAGTGTTATTCATAGCAGCATTCTTGTTTAAGATACCTGCTTTGTCATATCCAGACTTTGTTTTTGTGTTGTTTGGTTTTTGTTTTTTTCTTTTTGTTGTTTGTTTTGTTTTGTTTTTGGCCAAATTCCTTAAAGGAGATCAAGGAGAATATCATTTCTTAATCTGACTAAGAGAAGAAATTAAAGTTCTGATATAAAGCCGAAAGTGGCTATGGTGCTGTCCAACCCATTTTCCCTGCACCAGCCCCTCATATTTGTCTTGAGATATTCCAGGTTCAGTGAGAGAAGGTTCCTCTTGGCTTATACCTCGGGCTGGACACCACAGTTCCAGTCTCTTTCATCCTAATGGTAGGAAGGTACTCTGCAATGCCCAATGCAGGAGCTTTGTGGTAGAAAGTAGCCCCAGTAGAGATTAATGTGGATCAAGTTGGTATGAAGAATATACAAAAATGAAAACAATACCTCATCTTTTCCAGCTGTGTAACTCATCACAAATTAGTTGAACATGAATTTTTAGCATTCTGACATTTTTCATACTTTTTAATACAGAATTCACTCAGGTTTTATATACTGAGGTTAGAAATGTGTTTATGGACTAATAAGTGATTTATTTGTCTAGCACAAAACTGACAACTTATTAAACAGAATTGGCAGTAAGTTTCCCTCTCTTAATATGTGATTATCTTGACTTCTTAAATTAAAAGCTACTTCATAATACCATTATTATGAAGGAGGCCTGGAGATTTAGTGAGGTATCTTACAGCCATTTTTAAAAGAAGATACTTGTTTTAAGCAGAAAAGTGATTGGTTGGACAAGTCTGTGAAAGAGGTGCTAATTGCATTGCAGAAAAATGAGGAATAAGCTAAACCATTTAATTTTAACATCTACTGTCATGTGCCAAATCAAAAATCATGAGAGTATTTGAATATATAATTTATATGTATTGCTTTCTGTAGGTAGCATTCAAGAAAAGATTATTCAATGGCACTTGAAAAAAAGAAGGACAGGGAAGACATTATTCAGGACCTCTGCAATAGATGCAGGGAATGCTGCAATAGGATCTAGCACTGGGGGACAGAGATTGGGCCTAATTTCTAATACAGCATGGACTTTATACAGCAAGGAATTTATAGCCAAGGAGCAGAGTGGCAATCAGTGGATGGAAAAGTACTAACAGTAAATGTTAGGGTTGAGGAGGATTCTGGCTACACTGACCCAATAGGATTCTTGCTGAAGACAGACCAGGGTGATCTGATTTCTCCTGGGCAATAGTGGAGAATGAAAAACTCAAATGTGGAGTGTAATCAAATAACAAGGATGGAGATTCTGGCTA
>RJWT010049631.1:0-10971 GCA_004365215.1 Cuniculus paca | reverse complement strand
ATCTGGATCATAAAACTGTCTCCCAAAAGGAAATTTCAAAAATCAAGACCGAAGTAAATATTTATATATGACATTTAAATTTTCTTAAACCTTCTTGGCACTTAAAAATCTAAGCCAGTGTTTTCCAAACTTTGTTTATAATTTATTTTTATTGTTTTTAAGTGATATAGTCCATGGGAAATTAAAAGGTAAGTAGTGGATAATATGTTTGGTGCTCAAATAAGTTAAGGAAATTTTTGGTTGAACAAATAAAATGAAATGGTTCTTTTTCTGTGCATTGTGCTCCTTCAAAAAGGAGAAATAGTTTGCAGTATTCCTAAGCTTCTTATTCAGGGAATACACTTTGGAAAAAGTTGTGATGGACTAGAAGCAAATTCAAATGAGCTTATATTTAAAATGACTGCTCAGTTGTTGGTTGCTTAAGTGTCCTTGGTAGCTAATACTAAGATTAAATTATTTTGTTACTTTTGTGCTCTTGTCACGCTAAGAGTATTCAAAAATAATACTTCGATATTCTCTAGGGGAGATTTTACATCCTGGCTATTACATAAATATGTAGCTAGCCATATAATACACAATTCTGCTCTTATGTGCAGGAATATTCTATTCATACACATGTGCATTCACATGCATATGGGAGCAGAGTATAATCCCTCTTTTGAGTTATTTACTGGGTCTTCTTTCTGCCCATGTATGAATTCATACTTCCTTTGCTCTGTGTTTACTAATAGAAATGGGAGATAGGTGATTTTAGGAGAAGAAACAATATAAATATTATTAATGGTGCCTCATAAATCATTCAGTTTATCAAGATTTCTTATCGATAAGGTGTTTAACAAATCACTTCAGATCTCTTGAAATTAAAAGAAAATTCTATCAAAAGCCATGATATTGGAGTTATTTTTCAACAATTCTCAAAGAATATTAGGATCCTAAAATGCCCTATCAATAGGTGGTGTCTATATTTGGCAAGCATTATCGCATTTGTGGCTGGAGAAGAATATTCGAACTGGGTTCCTTCAAGATTTGCTGTAAGTACCTACTCAAGGCATTAGAAAAATAACACCAAGCTAACCTCACAGTGGTTCAGCACCTAAGTGTATTCCAAGTAGAAAAGTTGATTTTGTTGATTGTTTTATTAACAATGTGAGAATTTGGAAATGTATGGACTAACCAGATACTTTCATTTCATTTTATAGATCAGGGCTGGGAGTGGAGCTCACTGGTAAAGCACTTGCCTAGAAAATGCGAGACCCTGGGTTTGTTGCATAGTGCTGCAAAAAGATGTCCTTTTTCCATTTTACACGTCACAGAGAGCACAAGCAGCTTACTCAAGAATCTCCAGATGTTAGTGACTGTCTTAGTTACTTGTCTCTCATTGCTGAGACAAAATACTTGATGCCCAAAATTAGGGAAGGAAAGGTTTATTTAGCTCACAGTTTGTGGAGGTTTAAGTCCATAATCGGTTGGCTTCAGGTCAGGGTGGCACATGGCAGAGAAGCAACAGTTCATGGTGGTGGAAGACAGCAAAAGCAGTAAGAGCAGAAAGCCTTTTGCCTTCACTTATATTATATGCAGGTGGGTGTAGCACTCACACCCATAATCCCAGCATTGGACCATGAATCAGTCACAGAGTCTGGAAGCATGCCCCCATGACTGCATGAAGCTTTCCGGGGCATCTGGACACAAACTATAACAGTGACAGAGGCCAGTAGGGACACTATGCATGGGCAGCCATTATAAAGATCGAAATCCCAAACCAGTAATAAAAATCATTTCGGTTTAAAAGCATGATTGGTTTCCATCATATTCTTTTGGAGATATTATATTTGGAGAGAAATCATTTAATATTTATCTCTTTGGCTAAACAGTTCAAAATGTTTCCAGAAATAACTATTTGTTTAGTCATGGACTCTTCCTGGGGTGGATGACAGTGGCTCTTCTGCAGATCATTTCTCACCATATGCCTGGAAATGAAATGACAGAAGCAGCATAGAATGGACCAAGAGAAAATGTTCTCACCAAAAGACTCAGCCCTGCCTCTTGGAGTCACTTGTCCAAGTGTCCCCATGGTCTCCATTTCTGTATCTTCCTGGCACTTGTCACAAAACTCCAGAGGAAAATGTTTTCTTGCCAGTTCCTTCCCTGGGAGAAATTTGAAACGTTGATCACTTTCTCATTAGAGACACAGTGTTCATTTGAAAGGAAGTGCTTTCTCATCCTATTCAAAACAATCTCTAAGCAACCCAAGAGACTAAAGTGACACACTCATCAAGTGGAACTGTGTGTGGTCCCTGATGCCCTCAGAAGATGCGATGGAAAGACAGAATGACAGGACCTCCTATTAGCAACAGATAACTGGGGATTGGGTCATACAGCAGCTGTACCCTGGTCCTATAGCAAAGAAAACAAAAGAATATTTGTTTTCTTTTTTTCCTTTTTTATTTGGTTTTTTAAGACAGGGTCTTACTATGTAGTTCTGGCTGGCCTTGCATTCATTATGTAACCCAGGCTGGCCTTGAATGTCCAGCAATCCTCCTGCCTCAACCTCTTGAGTGCTGGAATTACAGGTGTGTGCCACTACTCCAAGCCTTAAAGGGTAAATTTTGTAGTACCAAAATTATGGCAGTGATAATTCAAACTCTAGCCCCCAGAGGTTGCAGCTAAATTTTTGTAGTTCCTTAACTCAGGATTCAGCTAAATGCAACCTGAACTGAGGATACCCCTTAGAAATTATTATTTAAAGAAAATGCAAGAACTGGATCCATCATCCTGGGTGTGTGTCTGTCAATCTTCTAATCACATACCAACTGCACCGAGGCCAAGTCATCAAAGATAATAACAAGGATCAGCATCTGTTGAACACTTATTACATGTCAGATCCTACAAGTATTATCTTTTCATGTATCATCTCATACAACCTTCACAAGAATGGGTTTCTATTGTTATCATTTTATAGATAAAGAAACAGAGGCACAGAGAAATAACATACTTAAGGTCACACAACTGTAAATGAATGATAGGCATGATTTTCAAATGCAGTTAGTCCGACTCGAGAGTCTGTGCTCACAGTGTTTTCTTACATGAGTTTTGATTATGTACTATCTTCATACAACAAGAGCGTTTGTTGGTACTGCGGAAACATGCTCTCTAGCTCTTACGTTTCACTTCTCAGTACCAAACTTAATCACCCTTTATATTAGTTGCCTTTTGATTGCTTGGAAAAAATACCTGACATATACAACTGAAAGGAGACAAGGTTTACTTTGGCTTACAGTTTCAGAGCTTTTAGCCCATGACTGGCTGGTTCTAAGGAGGAAGCGTCATGATAGAAGGGTCTGGGGGAGGAAAGCTGCTCACCTCACGGAGGCCAGGAAGGAGAGGGCAGAGGAAGACCCTGAAAAGCAGAAGAGGCTGGGGACCTAGTGTCTCCTCAAATGCATGCTCCAGGGACCCATCTACCTCAAGCCAGGCCCCATTGCCTAATAACACATTCAGCTATGAACTCATCAATGGACTAATCCATTGAGAAGGTGAGTACACCTACAATCGAGTCCTCCCAGAGGCCCCATCTCTGAATGCATGAGCGTTTTGGGGGACAGTGTTAATCCAAATCATAGTACTCTCCCGCACCCCCTTACTTACCACCAATATCAAAAACCATGAGCAGAGCCAGCCTGGCAAGTGCAGGAGCAGTGGTAGGTGTGGGGATGCAGCGAGGTTCTGACACCAAGAGGAGCTTCACCTTCCAGCAGCCTGCAGTCCGGGCTGAAATCCAGCCCGCGTGCTTGAAAGATGAACAGCCCTCCAGACAGTCAGTGCTGAGTGCCGCTGAGTGGAGAATACAGACAGTAGGGGCTTTATATTAGTTGTAGTCTTTTAAAATGTGGTAAAAATATCTGGATTGGAGACTTACGAGATGACGCATACCCACATGAGCTATCGGTTCCTCAAACATTGTGGCAACGTCTTAGTCACCTTGGGAAAAACCTGGGTGCCCATTTTGGTGCTAGCCTATGCTGGAGTGAGGATTGGACCCTCACTGTGTTATTTACACCATGCAAACCCTTGGCGAGTCAACCGCCCTGTCTGCATTGCACTCCAACCATTCTCCTCTGCTTGCTGTGTTAGTTTGAAAGGTAACCAGGCCGTAGCTGAGTTCTTAGTTCTTGGCTTTTCCTACACGTCCAGTGCAAATCTAGGAGTTTGAGAAGCGGAGAGAAGTGCCGGTCGGTTCAGCTGGCCCTCTGTGGTAATCCTGTGGGCATTCAGAGAGGAGCACGCTAGTTAGGAATTTATTCCACACTGCAGTGTGGCTTAATGGCGTGTGAGCTCTCCAGCGACACACGCCTCCACGGGGAGTCTTATGGGTGCAGCTGTGAATTCAGCTGGGTGTCAGGGAGCCCCAGAGATGTAAGCTGCTGGGATGAACCCAGATTTCAACTCCAAACAAGTCGTCATGAGGCAGCTGCTGGTTCTTCACACTTCTCCACACTGAGCAAAGCATTTCACTGAAAAGTTGGCCCACAAAAAACTCCTGATGATTCCCAACTGGTTCATAATTCGTAACATTTCATGTTCCCTTACACTCTGTTCTCCTAGGTTCCTGGGGATCCATTTTTCTTTTTCTCATACTGTTGCAGTGTTGGCACCCACCTGTTTTCATTGTTTGGGTCCTCTTCTCGCAAGTGTCCATGAGAGCAAGAAGCCAGGATGAGTGATGGAAAGCAGACTCATCACAGTGTTCACTTTCCTGCCACTGAGTGGGAAGGCAGCAGCAGGAGGAGTGCTTTCTCTTTGTGGGCTGGAGCCCACTGGATGATCATTTGAGACTGTGGACTTCAACCTCCCAGCATGTCCCACGGTCAAATCCACTATGAGTCTGTAGTAGTCTCTCCTGGTCTAATCCTGATATGATGCAACTCAAAGGACCTTGACATTTATGGTTCTGTTGAGGTCTACAGCCTGTTCACCAGTGTTTCCATTCTGTGCCTGGAAGATTTGTTTCCTTTCCCGCCTCCTCTGTTGTCTGGCTGACAGAGAGGAGATGAAGATAGCCTTAGTTCATTTTCTGTTGCTATAACTGAATAACAGAGACTGGGTAATTTATGAAGAAAAAATTTATTTTGGCTCCCAGTTCTGGAGGCTGCAAAGGCTGTATCTTGTGAGGGCTTTGTGCTGCATTCTAGCATGACACAAAAGTGGGAGGGAGAAAAGAGAGGTGACTTTTACTGTAGCTAAGCCATCCTCACACGAAAGGCACTCATCCATCCAGGAGAGCTCGGGCCTGAGAACTTGACACCTCCCCCTGGGCCCAACCTCCTGGGTGCCACACCTCACTGTGAGTTTCAGTGGGATCAAAGCATATTCAAACCACGGTAAGGGACGAGGGGACCAAGTCAGCTTTGAGTCTTGGCTGGCAGGGCTGCCATTGCTGGATAGTGTCTAAGCTTGTCAGGTTCTGTCTTCTTGGAGCAACTGTGGCACAGTGCTCAAACATTAGGGCCGGGGAGCCTCAGAAATAGGAGTTTGAATCCTATCTTTCCTTCTTAGCAGTATCTTTGTGCCTCAGTTTCCTTATATCCAAAATGGAGATAGTAAACTGGTAAAACTTGCTTAAGCGTTACATGAGATTGGCATTTAAAGAGCTCAGGAAAGTGACTGGTGCATCAGAGGCACCGGTGTTATTATCTGGTGATGGTATTGCACCAAGACAATTTAGAAGCTGGAGCCGGGCCACAGAAGTCTCCTAGCTCACCTAGGAGAGTCTGAGCAAATGCCTAGCCGTGTGGGAGAAGAAGACAAATTGCTTCTGATGTCTCACTGCAGCAGCTCCCTTCGGCCTCAGCTGGTCTCTGTCTTTGGCTTAGACCACTGACTTCCATCCATGCATCTCGATGCACACCCGCCTGTCCTCACCGACACGCCTGGCTCACCTTCAGGAATGATGGGATGCAAGAAGTGACTGATGACCTCTGAACGCTGCCTGTTCTCACTGAAGTCCTGAAACTCTAAAAAGTGAAGAGACCTTTCCATGACATTTGAAGGAGAAGTCTGTTTCGAGTCTGTGAATGGTAATCTCCCAGAGGGTGGTGGGTATTGAGCCTTGGATCCTGGTCCCGACCTGTTTGTGGAGTGGGCTGCGTGTTTTGTGGTATCCAGTGACGCTGGACTGAAGGCAGCCTGACCTGTGTCCACGCCCTTCTCATTGTCAGGGCAGAACGTAAGCACATGAGCTGGAATGGGTTTGCTGACATGGCCCCACCCCACCTGGCTTGGATGGGGAGGTGGGAGGCCTCCATTTCTTCTGCTGCCACTCTGTATTCTTTTGTGAGGATCTTTACAAGGTGTGATAAAAACTACAGTGACTGTCAGTGCTGAGTGCCATCCAACAGACAGGCAGGCTCCTAAAAACATTTCAGGGTGCCCTCATCCACCACATTCATGGGGTCTGGTACTGTGTGATTCCTGGCTCTTCCTGAAAATAAAAACGACCACGGAAGATAAATGCTTTGAAACGATTCCAGACATAAAGGCAGCCACAGCAGCACAATTTCAGTGGCAAAGGTCACGAGCCAGGACTTCCAGAACTGCTTCAGAAAGTGGCAAGAAGGGCCGGGGATTTAGCTCAGCAGTTTAAGCGCATGCCTGGCAAGCACAAGGTTGTGAGTTCGATCCCCAGTGCCAAAACAAAACAAACAAACAAAACCCAAAAACACCCCGAAAAACAAAACAAAACAAAACAAAAAACCAGAAAGTGGCAAGAATGGTGGGATACAGGCAAGAATGATGGGATACATGTTTTTGAAGTGAGGGAGAATATTTCAAAGGGGATTAATAGCGATGTTTTTACTGTAACAAATAAAAATGGAAACATTCACTGTAGTTTTCTATCCTACATCATATGTATATCGTTTTAAAATTCAAGTATTCAGTGGTGATGGACACATATTATTTCCTTGTCTTGGCTATCATGAATAACTCTTCAGTGAACGTGGGAGTGCCGGTATCTGCATGCTGACCTGATTTCACTTCTATGGGGTGATGCTTTAATTTCTTCTTTGCCTGTGTACTCAGAAGAAGAACACTGGGTCACACAGCAGCTCTGTTTTTCTTTTCTTTGGGAACCCCATGCTGTTTTCCATAATGACTGCACCAGTCTACATTCCTGACAACAATGTACTGAGCTCCTTGTTTCTTTCTGTTTTTTTTTTTTTGCAGCACCGGGAATTGAACTCATGATCTTGCGCTTGCCTGGCAGGCACTTAGACCGCTGAGCTAGATCCCCAGCCCTGGTGTTTTTGAGACAGGGTTTCACTATGCTGTTCAGGCTGGCCTTGAGCTCACTTTGTAGCCCAGGCTGGTCTCAAACTCACAACAATCTGCCTGTCTCAGCCTCCTGAGTGTTGGGGTTACAGGTGTGAGCCACCACGCCTGGCTAGGCTCCCGTTTCTGCACAGCCCCGCTAACCTGTCCGTATTTCTCTACTGATGCGTCTTCTCCTCCTTGCTTCTCTGGCACCAAGTACTCCGGGTTTTCCTCCTACCCCCTGCCTCCTCCTTCTTTCCTGTCTCCCTCTCTCACGTGGCAATGCTGAACCCGCTTCTCTTCTTCTACACTTTCCCTGAGCAATCTCAGTTGTCTCCGAAGTTTGAGTTACAGCTTGTGTGTGCCTGTGACTCTCTCTAGTTCTGACTTCCTTTGTGTGATCTAGATGTTGATAGATGAAAATATTCTGGACACACCTGCTCTGGTGATGCCCGATGTTTTAATTTGAAGTGTCCAAAATTAAACTCTTATTAATCTTTGCCCACTACCTGTGTCCCTCTCGTATCTGTTCTTATTTTCCACTTAAGAGATAGCACCACTATCTACCCTGCTGTCCAGTTCTTGTCCGTGGAACTTCAAGTTGGCCAAGGCTGCTTCTAAAATATGTATTAACTCCATTTCCACATCTTCCCAGAAGCCAGCATCATCTCTTGTTATTGTTGTTGCAGGAGCTTCTTGTCTCTCCACCTCTACTTTTATAGTTCTCCAATTCATTCAACACACTGTAGTCAATGTAAATTATTAAAGGCAAAAATTTTGATCAAGTCATTGTTTCCCATTGCTTTTAGGATCAAATACCATGTAAATACACATCTGATGAGACTGCATCTGATCTGGTTCCTGCCAACTCCTGTCAGTCTTCCCTTTGCTTATGTAATTCCAGCTGCTGAGGCCTTCTTCCGGTCCTGAGTGTGCCTTGAGCTTTCTCCTGCTCTGAGACTCCCCTTGTGCTGTTCCTTTTGCCTGACGCCCTGTTTCCCCACTCAGGTGACTAATTCCTACGTATACCTCAGGTCTCAGGAATGAGGTTCCCACAGCACAAATACCCTCAAAGCATCCTCTGCTTTTCTATCCCATTGGCTCTGTTCCTAAATGCTCTCACTGTTGTCCTTAATTCCAGTCCAGAAAATAGGAACTCACCTGCCAAAGGTGAGATCGGGTGGACCCTGAAGGTTATTTCTATCATCTGTGTGTGCTTGGTTAAACAAACACTTATGGGATAACTGCTATGTGCTGGACTTTCATACACATTTTCTCATTGAATTCTTAGGAGACTTTCTTATAGTGGATTTTATTATCCCAACTTTATAGGTAAGAAAAACAAGGCCTGGGGAATTAAATAGCTCTAAATCAGCTTTCTTTTTGTACTGGTATGGTATTTGCATTTTTAAGATCATGAATTCATTTTTAAAAATGAACACAGCCAAATGTTGACTTATGCCAGGTTCTTTTCCTTTTGGAGGATTTAAACACACATTTTAGGGGATTCTGTTTTTTAAGGGTAAGATGCTCGTGGCCCAAAGATCCTGTGAATGGTCCAGAATGTAGCTAGGCCCTATGTTTTGGAGGGGAATGTGCATGATTTGCTCTGCAGCAAGTCAGGCAGAAACACGGTCCCACCCTTCTAGACAGACATCTGTTCAAATATAAATTTCCTGTGTATTGAGGCTTCTGTTCTATTGAAGTAAAGGTCTCGATACGGCCGAACAAGTCAATCATTATAAACCTTGTTAGTGTGACAGCCCCCTGTGTATTGTTTAACTGGAAATGAAACACGAATACGCCAAACCCCGGCAGTATCCGCTTCATGGGGCATAAATCCACCGTGCATCATGTCACTTGAAATTTGATGGCAATCTACCAAATGGTAGAAAAGACTTCCTCCTCAGAGGACTATGCAAATGAGTCAGGCTCTGCACAATGAAGCCAGAGGGACACAGCCTGCTGTTCGCTCCCCTCCCCCCAGGCTCCTCCCAGAACACACTCCCTAGGGTAATCTCTTAGTGGCAACTGGTGAATTATCCAAATACAAATGACCTACGTTCAGTTCCACATGTAGATCTGGCTTCAGATCTTGCTAAATAGGATTGAATCGTTCTTCTTTCTCTCTGCTATCCAAGCTGTGTTATTATTGCCTGCAGCGAAACCTCCTCAGACCCTTATTAAGCTGTTTTAATTGCTTTCCTTGGCTTGCTTTCTCTTGTAATCTAACCTCAGAGGTGAGGGATAATCTGCTCTTAGTTATGCTAAAACAAAGATACTCATCTCACTGCTCTCCCCTTGTCCCTGGTTTATCACACATCCCTGCCATAGAAAAGCTTGTTTTTCATTTGGGAAGAGCTGAGGCAGCCCAGCAATCTGCTGATAAGAGATCTGGACTGTGGTTAAATCATTTTGCCACCGATCATATTTTCTTGGTTTGGATTTCATGAACAGAGCTTTTTTTCTGGTTGGCTCTCCTGGAAAGATTTATCCAGAAATTGTTAAAATCAGAGTTGGAAATGGGAAGGGATGACCCTCTTTCAGTTGCTGGTCTCAAGATTTGCAGTCTACCATTGAAATGAGCCCTGTGGGTGGTGGCCCAGGCTTGTCAGGTGTTGGGAAATTGGGACCTGTGGGTCCTTTAGCTCTACAGGGGAGGAAGACACTGGCTGTAAATTCTGGTGGGATCGGGTGTTCTGGGGAAATGAGTGGGCCCACCACACAGAGCAGCAGAAGACTGGCAAATGAGACAAGAGTTAGAAATGATGGTCGGATGCTGGAGATGCACTTGCGATAAAATCATCACCTTCCTTACTGATTCTTCTTAAAAGGGTTTAGGAGGAGCTCTGAGTTTCTTAAATGCCAAATGTGTCCGCCAAGCTTGTCAGTGACTTTCTTGAAAACATCACATGACCTTTTTTCTTTTGTCAGATATAACCTCCCCTCCAACACTAAATACAGTGGTGCCTCGGTTCACGAACTTAATTCTTTCCACGATTCTGGTTGTGAACTGAGCTGGATGAGAACCAAAATTAAACCTAATGGTTAGGTTCAGTGTTGACGTTCTGGGGGAGTGCGATTCAGTTCTCATTCAATCTGGTGCCAGGGATCAAACTCATGACCTTGCACTTGCCAGGCAGGCACTTATGTCACTGAGCTAAATCCCCGGCCTGCAACCAGAATCTTGGAGAGAATTAAGTTTGTGAACTGAGGCACCATGGTACCTCTTTTTTGAGCAAAGGAGACTTTATTAAATGTTGTAATACAGTTTATTCCTATTCTTCCTTAAGACTACATCTCTGTAAACTTTGAGGAGATAGATGGAAAAACATATGATATTTAAAAACATATTCTTGTGATAAGCTCTTGAAATATCCAAGAAATGAATGAAAACAATGAATCCTGTCAGGTCAGGTGTACTTTGTACTTTGTGAGTTAAAAACAGCAGCTTCTAGCTCTTGATGAAGGAAGGAAATAGGTTGCTTTTGGAAGGCAAATGATGGTTGTCCTGAAGAACATTTGGTTTTGCAGGAAAGCTGTTGATTTCTCAGGAAAAACAACTTATTTTCTCATTTTAGAATGAGGCAATTGCTCAAAAATATTTTACATGACTGAGGAATAGGTTAACCTTTGTAGATTTCAAAACTACTATTTTATAGG